>JAPYZP010002341.1:0-13681 GCA_030522985.1 Torymus sinensis
TGAGGGGGGTCTGAGGGGGGTCTGAGGGGGGGCGAGGGGGGGCGAGGGGGGTCTGAGTGACATCAATAACGCTTACGACTATATAATATAGAGAGATATTTATCAAATAGAAGTGAAAAAGTGAACCTCTGTGAAATAACCTCAAAGTGTATTTTGATCTCAAGTGAAACAATGATTTTATGAATATCTAAAGCAAATTAAAGTGATTTCAATATGATTTAGTGATAATTTTTTATCTAAATGAATTTCTTTCAAAAACTTACTGAAGTTATTGTGCACCACTTGCATGTAAGTCATCATCTGTCAGCTATAATCGTGTTTTTCTTCTTGATGTCCTCGCCTCAATTGTCTATACCATTATTGTACTCAGATACTGCATTGATAACAGCCGTCTCCATCCTTCTGAACACGCTGATGAGCAGCTCTAAGTACAATATCCTTGAGGGCACTGTCTTCTTTATGTTATGCTTCCAACTGCAATTGAAACGCTTTCTTGGACAAGCATGTTCATGATAACATAAAGTCTCTCTAGGGCCGCACGACCTAAATGAATAGAATTATATTAACACTATTCACAATTCTTTGATGAGAGCACAGATAAAAGCATTATAAATGGATAAATAAAACGAATAATAATTTGTGACCATAAAAACTATTACACATCAAATATTAGTCAATAGCCTTTCACTAATAATAATTAATAGAATTTAAAGATAATTTTAATAAACAGAATAATCAATATTTCTACACTTTTTTTGCAGTTGACAATTTTCTTTAACTTGACTTCCCCTATCAAAAAGCACAACATTTCGATGCATATGTGCTATAGCCGGCTTCTACTAATGTACTAAAGAATTAACGTCACATACAATGTCGACGAATACTAAAAATTATGCAAAAAACTGACAACAATGGATGACTAATGTAGCGATTCAAAAGACCAATGCAATTTCATTTGATAGCTAATAATGGATACCGAATATCAATCGTACTTTCATTTAGTTTCAAGTAAAAATATTTCAGTTCAGACAATTTATTTTACCTAAATCAAAACTCATTTTTTTCAATCTCGTTATTTTAAATATATAATTAAAAATATTACTTATGTCGACTGCAATTTACTATTCACTGATAAGAATTTTCCAATCGGTCTTACAGTCTTATAAATTAAATTAATTAATATTAATTAATATCAATATTAATATTGGCAATCTGACTGCCATTGAAGACCGATTGAAAAATTCTTATCAGTGAAATATATAATCCTTAAATTCATATACATAATAATTTTCATAAAATCAATATATTATATATTATTCAGACAGTGTGTCAATTGCAAATGAACTTGTTAAAAAACATTATCGATTGCACTTAAACATGGAACTTACATGAAACCATGCTTTATTCAAAGACTGCTTAGCTTATATTATCAAGTTACAAAATAATGTAAATTATTATTTACACTTTTTGTATATTATTTAAAATTTTTCTAAATTAATTTCTAATTATATTTGTAGAATTAATTAATAAGTTTATTTGTTTTTTCCATTAAATTTATATGAAAATAATTTAAAACAGTCAAGAATTTTCGCCAGGAATAGTAATAAAATTATACTATTTTTATAATTACATACGTGATTCTCATTTCCTTCCTCTTAGAGGAAGTTTTGTGATACTAAAAAAAAAGTTTTCGAGAAAATTTGTTAGGAATGATATTTAGCAAATTTGGAATCGAAATACACTATTTTTAGAAAATGTCCGTATGGATGTGCGTGTGTGTGTGTATGTGTGTGTGCGCGCGTGTGTGTGTGTGTGCGCGCGCGTGTGTGTGTATGTATGTGTGTGTGTGTGTGTGTGTGTGTACGCTGATGTCCCATGATCTACTCGAACGATTTTAACCAAAGAGGGATCATTTTTTAAGATTTTGCTTCCACAGTTGGGGGTCAATATTCTATTTTTGTAAAACTCAATTTTTCTTTTATAGCGATTTTTGAATTTTCAAAATTTTTATTTTCGATTTTTTTAATATTTAGAACGAAAATTATTTATAAATTATGAATTCTCTGTATGTTAGATAAGATTCTCTACAATTTAAAAAAAAAACTCGATAGCTATGTTTCGTCATAAGTTATTGATGAAACCGTAATTTTTTGTAAATAGGTTATATTTAGAAATTAAAAAAAGATATTGACATGAATATTTTTTTAGTTATAAAGACTATTAAGTACTATAACTTGCTATATTTTTATGTTTAAGTACTTATTTTTGAAGAAAAAAAATAATTTATAGGAAACGTGTTTTTTTTTTGTCCTTGCATAACTAGAGTAAAATTGGCTTACTCGCTTTGAAATTCTTTGTATGGGTAGATTTTATAAACTAATAGGGTTCATCTACTGACGTCGTACTCGAGATAGATCTTACACTGTGCAAGTCAACAAAAAACACGTGGAAATTTAAACACGCGGTCCTGTTTTCAGTCGTTCCGCGCGTCCCAAACAAGGTTCGTTCGACTTTATCCGCCTGAACTTAGCTGCTCGGTATTATTTCGGCTCAATCGATCTGAAGTTAGTCTTTCGGTACCACATACAATAATCGAGCGACCAACCTTGCACTATAGTATCGAAAACTACTATTTGAGATGTAATTTGTGAAATTATAAAAAAATATTAAAATTATATTTTTAAGATTATTAATAAATTACGTTTTTACAATGAATTTAAGATTTTTTTTAAATTCAATTTTCTCAATGCTATATCTGTGCCAAATCTCCAGACGATTGGTTGATTTTTACTCCTGTTATCGTCTGGGAAAGAAAATGCGATTCTTTTAAAAAATGTTGTTTTTCTCTGAAACAAACGAAAATAATCACTTAAAAATTTAACCCAATATTGCTCCCAACAAGTCTATAATAAGTAGGTGAAAATTTCCAGTCGATAAATTAAAAATATTTTTAGAAAAAAATTAAGAAGTTTAAACCATATTTTCTTTCATAATAAATGTCAGAATAAAGATAATTCCACTTTAAAAAAAAGGTAGATAATTTAACGACCTTCAAAAAAAAATTGCTTATATTAAGTAATCCTTAATGTAGGATATTAAAACATAAAAAAAACTAAAAATCCAAAATCGTTTTTTGGTTATACAAAAAAAGAAAAACGTCAAAATTAAAAAATAAGTTATGCTATCTATATTCTCCTTCGAATCGATTGTAAGCTTTGAAAGATGAAAATCGGTCAATTGCTTCAAAAGTTATACCCGGTACACATATACACACACACGCACACACACACCCACACACACACACACACACACACACACACACACACACACACACACCCACACACACTCACACACACATATATTCAGACACATACATTCAGACACGAACATTTTTTCGCTCAAAAACGACGGATTTTTGTGCCAAAAGTCTTAAAACATGTTTTTAAACATTTTTGTTTCCACAAATTTTTCATCATTACAAAGCTTCTTCTTTGAGGAAGCAAACAGAAAAAAAAATATTTTTAAATGTGAAAGGAACTATGTAAGTATGCGTAAGTATAATAATAATAAATTTTGGCAGTTAGCATTTTTCGAAGGCATCAATAAATAAAGTTTGAGGAAGCTAAGTGCCAATGAATGAGTAGCAGTTTTTTTAATGATGCCAAGAAAGTAATTTTGATCATTAGTCAATAAATTATATAATAATAACCAAATAAATTATTTCTCATAAATATGAAAAATACTTGAAATAATCATTATAAATAAAATTTACTTCTATATTTCTGCTAGTACGGGGAACGCAAACTTTTAAAAATATTGAAGCAAAGAAATTATTTTTTTTAATCTTATAACAATATACAGTGTTCGGACAAAAGCTATATCGGTTGTTAAACGTGTTATAATTATTAAAAATTAAAATATGGTGTTTTTAAGGTGTCACGGAGGATTCCGTCAACATTGGAAACAACGTAGAAGATGAGGATCTGCTCAGTCAGCATAAACATAACTAGCTCGCGATGCACGCATCGTAGCATCGCGACGTTAGCATGGTAGAGCACGAAATTAGAAACTTCGGGTCCGCAGATTCGCATCCCACTCGTCGCATATTTTTTTCACTTCATTTCATTTGTTTCTCACGCACGTAACAAAACCAATAAGTATTATAAAGACTTGAAATAAATGTTTGTAAGACCTTTGGAAAATTTTGAATATAGAGCGTGAGAATTAGTTCTCTGTTCAAATGACGTAGATTGGACGTGATGAGCACAAACAGTTTTCTAGTATTCATTCGTAATTACGTTATTCATTTATAATTATAAATAAAATCATAGAAATTATTCTCGAATTAAAGCCTAAAAGCATTTTTTAATTTTTGTTTGTATTGACTTTGTTTGTTTTTAAATTTGATAACATTTATATGATGTTCATTATAATGCTAAACGAAGTGCGCGTGAAATTAGTTTTCTAGTTCATATAAAACAATGAATTACATGATTACTAATGTGTGTATCTCAGTATATCTGTGTGTGTATGCTTTAGTTTAATACAACTAATAATTTTTTATTTTTCGCATCTATAATTTCTCTAATTAAGTTAATAGAAATGAGATTTATGTGACTTATAACAATTATCGTAAGCGCAGATGAATGGATAAAACGAAAAATAGGAAAAAACAACAGAATCTTGGCCACTCACGAGTTTTAAAACAGTGTTTACGTACAAACCCCGCGTCGTATACTAATTCGCAATTTAAGTAGCTTGGGAGTCGCTTAGATCGTTTTGCGTTTGCTTTTATAACGTTGGGAATCCAGTAAAACTTCCACAGTCAGGTTTCCGCCTTGATCTACGAAAGACGCATCGACAGTTAAAGTGGTCAAAGTTCTCAATTTTTAGTTTTCGTTTATGCTGTCAATATTCAGTGAGTCTTCTGCGAAGTTTTTTACGTTCTTCAAAGCATTGACAGTTCTTTTAAATATAGTGGCGCGTTTAGTTTCCATAAGCAATATTTTCCATTGCCCTACATAAGTGTTTCAAAATATAATTTGTTTAAAAAATAATTTTCATAATTTCCTATAACGCTGGACATTAAATAAATCAATAAATCTATTCATAGTCAACTGAGACACTACAAATTCATAAATCTTGAAAAGAATAATGGAAAAATAAACAGCATGACTTAGCAAGTACTTTGATGTGATTTCATTGATCAACTTCAAACTAATGTATCTTTGGAAAAAATAATTAAAAATAAAAAAAAAACATGATGTACTGTTAGTACAGTAAAAAGTATTTATAAATTACGCGTGATTGAATATAAGATACTGGTCATTTATTAATTAGAAATGTAAAAGTTACAAATAAAGTTTCTAATTCTAAGGCATACTTAAGAAAAGATTCTACTAGTATTAAATGATATTAAACAAATATTTTCAGATTTGGTATAAACGAAAGTATATTTTGTAATTTAAAATCTAAAAATGAGTTTCTAATACTTTTACAAAGTGAATAAACAAATAAAAACTCTTTCATCATTTCATATTTACAAGGTAGAACGCAAAACTTGACGAGCACAAATGGCTATACTTTACTATTTTAGTGTGTGCGACCACTACTTAAATTAGATCGTTATTTATTTTTTACAAATATATGAAAATGTTACTATTTTACCAAAAATAACGTTATAAATCACTAAAATTTAAAAACTAAAAAAATACTAAAACTAAATACTAAAACTAATACTACTTCGGCTTAAATTCGAATATTAATAAATCTTTACAACATTATTTCGATAAAACCAAAATTACTGCAGCACTATATTTTGTTAATTGCAAACATATTTCATTAGTAAAGAACAGTGACTTATTTACTGACATATTTGCGAAATTTCCTGCTCTAAATCTTATATATAGGGCGGCTACTTACTTCGAAATGAAATGAGTTAATATTTCCGTGCATTCAGAGATGTGCATATTCTATTCTGGTTTTTTCTAGATTTTGGTTAAAACGTCTATTTATTATATGAATTACAATTTTTTCTTTTGACTAATTGTGAATGATGGTAACGTTTATTCAAGAATTTTAATGACTTGCTTATAAAACATTTTATGCAATAATTTTTAAGCTTTTGGCTGCAAATTATTAGCAGTTGTATTGTTTATAAAATAATTACAAGTTATCAATATTATCAATTCAGATGAAAATACTTTTCAACACAAATGTCATTTTTTGTGAACATTAGATTCAGGTATCGATACTTAGACCTTTATAAATTATAGTAGAACCTCAACATCATTTTATATACAATTTAAGTAGATGTTCTATATACAATTGAAGTAGAAGTATGAGTTCACTATAAGTTTGTTCAGAGCACATTATCGTATATATGTTCTAACTAAACTTCCTTCAACTGACTTCATAAAAATAATATATAAAATAATACATTAATAATAAAATAAGAAGCTGTTAAACGATAAGTATTGAGGGTTGGGAAAACTATTATTTTTTTCGAAGTAATTATTAAAGTCGTCCCATTATTCCAATTGCACAGGCCCACAGAACAAATATGCTACAGAAGAATAGGCCATCATATTTTCATCTATTTTGGCTCCCTAAACATGCTTTCGGGGTCAAAATTGCTCCATCACGTCAGTGACATCTAGAACTTTAAGATATCCGAAGTTTAAAAACAAAGTTTTGTCTCCAAAATAATGTTCCCTTGAAGATCCTCTTTAGATAATCCTTTTACGATTTTTTCTCTGAGATCTAAATGCATAAATTTTGATTTGCAGAAATAACGAATTTCATTTTAAGATCTATGCAAGTTTCCAAAACTCACACAGTTAGATCTTGAAAAGAAAATCGTAGGAGGAGATGAATTAAAGTAGATCATGAACGAAACAAGCAGCGCTACATCATTTTTCAGAGAAAATGAATAAAAAAATGTTTAACCCCTCAACAATTTTACACTTCAAATATTTCAAAATTGAAACGTAATACAACAGTTTTTACCCTAGAATCATATTCAGGCAACATGAAGGCGTAGTGGTCTAGTCTCTGTATCATACTACTTTTTTTTTGTTGATCTTTCAGTTAAATACTGTTGATTATTTAGTGTGATATTTATGTATTAATTTTGTTACAGTATTGAAATAAACATGGAACCCAACAATACAGAAATAAAGAGTAATGCTTACCTTGATGAAATGTTAAGTATGTCTGATCAAAACGATGTAAAGAGTGAGTTGGGTGAATTCTACAATGGTACCAATGTATTCATCACAGGAGGTTCCGGTTTCATCGGTAAACTTATCATCGAAAAATTACTTCGGTAAGTTTAAACCTAATAGAGTTAATCAATAAAGAAATATCTTAAGGAGCGTAAGTTATAACAGTTATATATAAACATAACTTTGTAGTAAATTAATCGTAAAAATTTAATCGTTTTAGAGTATGCCCCAAAATAGGTAATATTTACTTATTGATGCGCGGGAAAAGAGGAAAATCAAAAGAGGAAAGAATGACAGAACAGTTTGAAAATGTTGTAAGTATATTATAGTTTAAAATAAAAGATACTGAAATTATATACCTAACAAATCTCTGTACGTGAACAAGTTTCCGTACTCGAATAAAACTCAGGAACAAAACAATATTTTCCTAACGGAGTGTGCAAAATTCGATTTTGCGAACCCGAACGAGTGTGGGAATGTGTCCTACTTTGCGCACTCATTGAGGTTCGCAAAATCAAACTCTGCGCAACTCGTTAGGAAAAATAGTATAAACAACACGTACGCAATAGGTCATCACCCGCACTCGTTTCTTTTGTCGCCCGAGCGCAGCGAGGGCAACAAACTCGACTCGTGCGTGAAGTGACCTATTTTGCGCACTAGTTGCGTAATGTACTATTTCCTATCATAGTACGCAAAGTTCGTTGCGTGCACAAACCGCCAGATTTACACACGCTCGTCTCAGCATGTGGAAAGGCGGTGATTTACGCACTTGTATCGTAATGTACTATTTTCAAAAATAGAAATAATTTAATAAATTGAAATTATGATGTTATATATTATTAAACCATCTGTTATTAATAGTGTTACTCGGAATTAAAGAAACAACGACCTAATTATTGCAAAAGGATCGTCCTAATGGAAGGTGACACTGCGAAACCAGATTTGGGCTTGTCTCCCGAAAATCGAAAAATACTCATAGAAAATACTCATGTAGTATTTCACGTAGCTGCAATCGTTCGTTTCGACGCCAGTCTTAGATCTGTGATAGATATCAATGTTAGAGGTACCAAACAGGTGTTAATGCTCGTCAAGGAAATGAAAAATATTAAGGTACATTTCGCCATACCAATACGATTCGAATATTACAATTGTTATATAATTTTTATTCAAATGTAGATAATATTAATATGTTGATGTTTGTAGGCGTTTGTACATGTATCTACAGCTTTTTCACACTGTCCAATAAAAAATATAGAGGAGAAATTCTACGAAGCTCCTATGGATATAGAAAAGTCAATACAACTAATTGATATGTTTGATGACAAAATGCTGGAAAAAATAATGCCACAGTAAGATATTATCATTCGCAACGAATTTATTATAGTATTAACGTTTAGTGATATTAGATATCAAAGAAGGGGTGTCCATGAGGGCTGTTTTTGGCCACCTGTAAAAAAAGTAACCATTTTTATCGATATAAACGTTTTATTCGATAAAGTAATCAATTTGAAGACGAACGGTATTTGGATGGTGAATTTTACCAAAACCGTACTCTTCTTAACCATTAAAGGACCGAAAAGCCAGTATAGTGACTCAACCCATGATCGACACGTCACACATGGTCAATCCATGATATAATATACCTTTTTTATACATTTTCTTAGAACGATCACATACCCCAAATACTCGAAAAGTTAATAGTTTTTCTTTGTAAAAGTTAAAATAAGAACTCTGAAATGAAGTCATTCCTCCATACCCAAACCAAGTTGGGCCCACACACTAAACTGGGTACTTTCGTCTTTAAATTGATTACTTTCTTTTACAAATGGACAAAAAACAGCTCTTATGGACACTCCTCCGCTTCATTTTAGAGAAAACTTCGTGAACAAAAATCCACTCTTTAAAAAATAATACTCGGATGATGTGAAGCATTTGAAGATCGATTTTAATTACTCTGCAAGAAATAGGCGCGAAGATCCGTTACTACCGCTATATTTTAATTTTGAATTTGAATTTTATTCATAACCTCAAAAACAAAATAGTACGCGAGCAGCGCGTTTGGATTTTGCTAGTTAAAACAAATTTCGAACTGTTTTTCGTGATTTTTTTTTAAATTCGTAAAATAATTTTACATTAATTAGTTATTTCTTGGAAAATAATTTTTTCTTTATCTTAATAAATATTATTAAAGCAAGTATATTTTTAGGGTATACGTAGGAATACATTCAATTGAATTTTTATTATATTAAAAAATATTTTCAGCATAATAAAAGAATATCCAAATACCTATACGTTTTCCAAAGCACTAGGGGAAGAAGTTGTACGAAAATACAGTGTTGGTATTCCAACATGCATTGTACGGCCGGCAATAGTTGTGTCGACGTATAAAGAGCCACTAAATGGCTGGAACGACAATATTTATGGACCTACAGGCCTGGTAATGGCTGGATATGTTTGCCTATTACGTACCGAATTCGTGGAAAAGGATATGAATGCCGAATTGATTCCTGCTGATTACGTTGTCAACAATATAATCGCAGCGGCGTGGGATATTGACAAAAGGTGGCAAGTGATGTTGGAGCAAAATATAATAGATATCATCGATTTTCATAAAAATATATGTTTTGAAATTCATTAATTTTTCTTATTGTTGTTCTAGGACAAAGAAAACTAACGAGGTAACGTTTCCAGAAGAAAATAAAGAAATAGTAATTTATAATTCCGTAACAACTCCACAAGTTACAGTAACTTGGGACAACTTTTTCAAGTTAAATTACAAACATGGTTATGAGGTGCCTTGCATTCAGCTCATGTGGTACTACATTCTTAAACCAACCAGCAGTCCAACTTTATACTACATTTACACAGTCCTTCTCCACATAATACCAGGATTTATTATGGATACTGGGGCAAGACTAGCAGGGCATAAGCCTAGGTATTCCATTGAAGATCTATTAAATCATGTCAACTATTATTTGCATTATTTGAATCATTAATAATGAAATGATGATTTATTTATAACTATTTATAGGATACTCGACATTTATAAAAAGATTCATAAGTTCGGCGAAACATATGCCTACTTCAAACTACAACAATGGAAATTCAATAACGATAACGTAATGAACCTCTGGAGAAGTATGAATTCGAAAGACCGAGAAGTATTTGATTTCAATGCTGAAAATCTGAATTGGGATGATTTTTGCCACTATCACATTTTTGGCATTCGAGATTTCTTCCTGAAGGAGTCTCGAGATTCGATCCCAAAAGCTAAAATTCGATACACGATGTAAGTATGTATAATATAAGAAATTGACAAAGATTGAAGTGTATTATCAATTACAAAAATCATCGTTACGTTATTCAAATCATTTAATTACTTTCATGAAAGTATCATATTTATATTTTTTTTTCAGATTTACAGTCGCCCATTACACGTTAATGGGTATTTTATGTTTCTTCATCTACTGGTTAGCTAAAACATTGTTCTTTTTCCTGTTTTCATCCTTCTTTTGATTGAATTTAATTGTATTATTTATTCTATGATTCTATGGTACACATAGAAGTTGTAATATATATATTTCTCATAGAAATTTGTTATAAGTTAATACTGACCACTAATTTTCATCATTATTATTATCAGTTTTATATTTAATAAAGTAAAATATCTAAAGACCTATGCAGTTGTAATTTTATTTAAATAAAGAAAAAATACATAAATATAAGGCATAACATTATTTTAATGATTTATTTTTAAGCCAGTGTTTCGACGGTTTAGAAGTTTCGAAAAACGGAACAAATATCGCATCCAATAAAAAATTAGTTGTAAAAATAACCTATAAAATATTGATAGACTAGCTTTTTCCCCTAATAATAATAAATTTAAAAAAAAAGCTTAAAATTCGATAAACAGATTATAAGGCAACGGTCAATAAGTAAAACTAATGATTTTTCTAACCACTTATTTTATTTCGGTAAAATCATACTTTGACAAGTAGTTTCAATATTATTACCTTCGTCGGTTTTTTCATGTCCAATCAATACATATTATAAAAAAATAAACAAACATTTTGCCTACACCGAACTCATTATTACGCAAATTATTTGCGCACAATACACGCATAACCATCAAGACAATCGTACTAAATCTCAACAAAAATTCCTCCCCAACCAGAGATTCGTTTTCCCATCCAATACTTACTCTGGCATCCTCAGCTCTGTCGCCCCCCGTCACACACTTCCCTCCAGAACACGAGACGATCACGTTCAGCGACTTGATATACATCCAAGTGGACAAAGGCAAAGAGAAGCACCGGCAAAGTGCAGCAGCAGCTGCGAATCCATTAACGCGCGTCCGCCCCCGCTAAAAAAGTCTCGCTGCAACCGTCGCCTCAACGACGACGAAAGTTTACGCTTCACGCGGTCACCGCCTGAATATTTGATTCCAGCGCAGTCTCTCCAATTTCGCGACGATTATGCTCGAGCTGTTGAGCTGGCACTCTGGGGTGGAACTAGCTGTGGTTGCAGAAATTCATTTGTGGCATTTTTGGAACCGTGATTTAGAGTGAAATTGTACAAAATATTATATAATTATAAACGGTCTTCTGATCCTGAATCATCTTTCTTCAAACTGGAGAACAAAGCGCGAACTCAATAATTTATGACAATATGGTTTGTAATCAGGATCCGATTGTAAACGTGTAAAAGGTATCAATGTTCGATAACGATTTTCAATAAATTGTAAATTTTAAAAATAACTATTAAACTAATAAAATAAGAGATAATGTACTTCAGCATACTGAATTATTTAGTAAACTATTTTCGTAAAATCAATTTTATCTTACTCGATCCAACAAATTTATATAATAGATGCGAGGCCCGAATTCGAAGCCCCAAAGTTACCGACAATTGCAGGGATCCGTTTTTCTCATTCAATTTTAAATTTTGACAAAAAGTCTCTCCAACGCGATATAGATTTGATAGTTAACTATAAGGTACCACAGCGATATTTTATTAAAATTCAAAATTGAATGAGAAAAACGGGTCCCTGCAATCGTCGGTAACGGGTGACCCTCACCACAATGAATTTGTCTTATACTTTGAATAAATCAATTCTGTCTGTATTCGGGATAATGAATCTACTTTTAAGCAGATGATGGTTACCCATTATTGTTACCGATACATTTAAAATTAACTAGCAATAGTCAAATTTAAATTTTTTACTTAAATCATTGGACAGTTTTCATCAATAATGGTTTTTTTATTTGTTCGTGAGTAAAATCAGGCATCTCTTTTGTATTGTATTCTATGAGAATGCTTTTCATTATCTTTAAAAGTATACTTCACTATACCGCACAAACTATACGATGATTCGACACCAAATTGACGCATAACAAAATTAAGAACATACAATAAGAAAAAACTAATTTTTATTTGATCTTTCATCGCTGTTTACCAAATAACTTAAACAATACTAGAAATAGAACAACAATTAATGATATTCTTATGAATTTTCAATACTATCTTGCGTAGTATCTACGATATTTATTGCGATTTAAGTACCTTTTACAGTTACTAATTATAAATTTGTTTATACAAATAAGGCTTGAGAATTTTACTCTATGTTATAATAACTTGATTTCCAAGACCTGTTACGTACACTTAGTCATCAGAATTGTGACAGTTGGCGATTGTTTGGAAAACCGTGTTCATTCATTAACTTCATAGTGACGTTATCTAACATGCGCTTTTTGCATGAAATAGAAGCTTATTGAATTTAAGATTTGCTTGCGTATAATCTTATTCTGTGGTGAATTTTAAAATGCAACAACTTCTTATACCTCTTAAACTGCATTACACGTGATATGCCCTATATGGATATGCAATAACATAATGAATTTAATACGCTTTCATATTTTATTACATTTTCTACGTTTTATTAAAAAAAAACTCAAGTTAACACTAGTAAATTGTGTACAGGAATAAAGTATGGCCTATTAAATAGAAACATTTCTTTTCATAAGTAGTTTGTTCATGAATTTTTTCTTTGATATTAAATAGTCATACAATGTAGTACCATTCAAGTAATTACATAAACTTCAGAAATATTTTTTGTATTTTATTAAAAATTTTCTTCAAAGAAATATACATAAAATAAAATATTATATAATCTAAAAAATTTATTTTCAATTTCATTCTAATAAATAAAAAATTGTATAAGTAATTTATGATTCCTTTTCAACTACAATATTATTCAAGTTTAAAATGAACTAACGAAGAATAAGTTGTATACTGAAAATTTTCCCCTTAAAAGTTTATTTATACGAAACACTTTATTTTTCGTTATAATTGAATCCAAGTTGTAACGTTGCACTTACCATTCCCTGTGCACGCGCCACAACTTATTTATAAATCAGGATCTGGAGGCTGACGCTCCAACTGCCGCGGAGTCGGTG
>JAPYZP010002342.1:0-13678 GCA_030522985.1 Torymus sinensis
AAATAAATAGTGAATTTGGATCAATAGCAGTCCACTTATTTCAACAACCTATATCAACCGAAAAAGATAAATACAATCAAATATAATTAACAAGTGATTATAAGAGTAAATTTCCTCGAACTTCAGAACTTAACAGTAATATAAAAATTAAAAAATACTTGAGCATGATGCACTTTTAATAATCTGAGAAAATCTTATATCTTACTTTTTCCGGGTTTTAATAATGGTAGTTTACCTTAAGAAATCATAGGGCCACAAAGCACCAGTAAAGCATCCGTAATTAAAACACCATAAATTTTCTTTTCTTAAAACTTCTTCTATTTTTTGACGAACTTTCTTTAGATTTTGAATTGTGGATCTTAATAAGAAAGTTTTGCTTTTAAAGTTATAATGTGCAAAACAAAAATAATTTTGACATATTAAATCAGTCGTTTACATTAATTTTTTCATTTTACTTACTTTTCCAAAATACTAGCAAGTGAAGTCTGCTACGAAAACTTTGCCAATGTAATGAGACGTTACTGGTATTCCTACTGGAGCTGCTTCTTCGATAAGAATCTGTTCCAAAGCTCAAAGTCTGTGAGAATTGTATAATCTGAAAATGATAAAAGATTTCACAAAGTATCTAGTTTTTATTTCACTTTACTTTATATATTTATTTTTTCATGATACATAAAAATAATATAGTAAATAAATAATACTTATCTATATATGAAAATATTCACATGCCATGCCATCAGCTCCCACGCTCCTTAATACGAATACGAGAACGACCGATTATAAAAATAGACAGTAAAAGGTAAAATTTAAGCCCTGATTCATAAAAAAATATTGACTTTTCAGGATGTTACAAACAAACAAAGATAGCGTATGAAAATGACTAAAAATTTGTTTTTATTTTGAGCAATTAAATGGATTGTATATTTGACCATTTTCATACGCAATCTTTGGTTGCTTGTAACTTCCTGAAATTCAATAATTTTCAATGAGTCAAGGTTTCAAATTTAGCTTTTACTGTATACTTTTATAATCTGTCTTGCTTGTTTTCGTATGTTAAATACTTGCGATGTGACAGTCAATAGAAGAGACATCATTTTTTAACAAAATAGTTAATTAACATAAAATTGACCATAACTCAAGAAGATTGGCCTATAAGATGAAATTAGGCACACTGTGCTTCATTTTTATGTACCAGAAATCGGCTCTCCAAAGCCTGCGAAAATCCGTTTCCCGGAGAGAGTGCACTTTCCTGTTAGTATCTAAAAATGCAGATGTTAGGGAATTCAATAAGGAAATTTTACAGTAAATTAATGGAGCTACTAAAGAATATTTAAGCGTAGATTCTGCTGAAGATAAAAATAATGAAAATTTTAATTCAATCGCACCTATAGGGACCGAGAAAAGCTGGTGGCGCCCTCGATTTGGAGTAAAGTCCGTGTTCAATCTTAAGGGTCAAATTTAGTTCCGTGGCGGCCACGCGCATTAATGGAGTAAATCTCCATAAGAGCTCGTGCAAAATCGACGGTAGTGCCAGTCTTCCCTGCCCTCCGTACGCTAAGAGCGTATAGAGTTTCTCAATTCTTTATCACATAATGGATTACCACCACATATCTAACAATTGAAAATTCGTGATGTTATGTTATTGAGAAATCTTAATGTAAATGAAGGACTCTGCACGGGGACCAGATTAATTATAAACAATTTTAAAGAGTATACTATATTAGCTGAAATACTACGTAGTAGCAAGGCTGGAACAGATGCCTCGATTCCGAGAATAAATTTATCGCCTTCCATTGAAGAAGTTCTATTTCACACGGAAAGAGGATAATTTAAACCGCCTTTCTTAACCCCTTTTAGCCCCTTTTAACCCTTCATTTACCCCTTTTGAACCATTTTATCATCCCTTCATCTAATCCTTTTTTAAACACATTTTTAACCCTTTCTCTATCTTCTTCTATCTCTTAACTTAAGGTGATGTGAAATATGCATTGCAATGTTGCTGCAAACCATGATTTGCCCTTTTCCATTGCTTTTGTAAATTAAATAATGCATCATAGCAATATTGCAGCAATATTCGTTCAATATTTGACAGCGCCTCAGAAATATTGAGTATCTTTATAGCGATACTTTTTGCAGATTTTTCTTTCGGATTTTGGAATTCTGCAACAATATTCCCCCAAGATCCCAACTGGCAAAGCAATATTGACGCAATGCAGCAGCAACATTCAATGTTAAATGGAACATACAAGTGTACGAGAAAAAAACCTAATTTTTATAACAGACAAGCATCTGTAATTCCATTCACAGCAATTATATACATGCAAGCGAACAACTGTCTCAAATTTTTTAAGTCATTTGTCTCTTATGAAGAATAAGTTTTCTCTCATACACTTATGTTTGTTTTTAGTTAAGAGCTTCAGCACTCATTAGCTCGAAACATCTTCAATACTAAAACTATTAAATTTTTTGAAAAAAATTTAAGTAATCATAGAGAGGGAGAGCAATATTATACGTCGTTTAAACTCATTGCCATTGAACTCATGACACTTTTCATACGTCGCACTCATTATTATAAGTATGACAAATGTTTATCAGCAAAATGGCATAAATAGTGATAACCTATTTAACTTATAATCTAAAATAAAACTTAAAATTATCTTACAAGCTAAATAGCTCAATAGTTCATTGTGTCACTAGGGGAGAAAGTTGAATTTTTTTTAGCGAGGATGATGATTGAGCATGAGTGGTTCACTCGGGTGTCTTCGGCGCCCAAGTGATACACGAGTGCTCAAAATAATCTTCCGAGTCTGAAAAATGCAATTGTTCCCTTGTTACACATCGTAATTTTTTTAATAAGTGCAGGAATAAGACCTTTTTTTGCATGAAAAGTGGATGGGTATATCGAGTCGTCATAACAGGAGACTAATTAATTTTCCTCCCGCTGCTGCGGGAAACCTCGTGAGGCGCTGGAAATACTCGACTTTCTATTCACCTTTCTATGCAAGAAAAGGTCATTTTTTATGCACATGTTGAAAAAACCCCTTCCACACCAGTTTCTACATTAAATAAAATATAATAATATAACCAAATTATTAATTAACAAAAACCATCCACTCCCTATATTGTAGACACATTGGTGGACGCTTTACGGGAAGTTTACATGTCCCGGTACGCCCCCGCCCGCCTTGAGGAGCTCGTGCATCTAGTCACAATATCATAGTTTTTTAACAGTTGGATGTCGGGCAGTGAAATTTTCGTTCAAATTCTGAATCTATAATAATTACAGCATGCACTAAACTAAAAAATATTGATTTTCCACATGGAGAAAATATAAAATCCCTTAAGCTTTGCTCGAGTCACAACCTTAACTTGTGCAGAAATCAGCCTCTTCGCATACTTGTATCGAAATTCAGTATTTTTGTTTCTGTACAACGAAACGTCGAAAGGAGACGCATTCTTTCTACCTAATTTATTAAATTTCTTTAGGCTGTTGACTTCTTTCAATTGAGTATTTTCAAATGTTTTATTTCAGTAAGATCTAAGGACTGCGCCTATCAACATATTGCGCATGCGTGGGCATTCTTCTTTAATCCTTAATTATTATAATAATTTAAATTTCATTTTATAAATCTTACATGAGTTTTTTTACTTTCACAGTGGGATTTCTCGGCGGAGAAAATTACTTCAACCTCAACAACATTTATTTGTACGTACTGATGGAACAAGAAAGAAGCTACCAGCAACTCCAATGAAACCGAGCAATATTGTTCTTGGACGAAAACCTGTCTCGCTTCCAGCTACACCGGGAAGACAACTGCCACGTATGAAAGCTGCATTAGAAGATCGATATTCCATGAAGTCCAATTTTAATGAAGACTATAATTACGCTTATCATAGCCAAGATAATTTGCAACAGGGCGTTTATAGTAACAACACTTATACCGATCAAAGCTTTAACCAATTGCATATCAATAATACCATTCCTGATAACTACAATAAAACTAGCTATGCATCGGAGCTGCCAAACCTCTACGAACAACCACACTTTAATACACAAAAAGAAGATTCATACAAATTCATGAAAACTTATCCGCCGGATTCGTATACCGATTATAAAGAACCATATGATCAGCCCTGTACAGATTCTTGTCAGCAGGATTATGGACAAATTTTTCCAGATTCAACAAATCTAAAAGAATGTGAATCTTTTTCTACTGACCGATATGAAAAAAGTCAAGATGTAGTTATGCGAGAAACATTTTTTGATAAGTCTTACGCTCAAAATAATATTGAACAATCTTTCCAATGTATAATTGAAAAGGGAAAACCAAATAATCAATATGCGGATAACTATACAGAGCTGTTCCCGCAAAGCCAGTACATTGACAAAAATTTTGATGAGATTCACCCAAGTAATGAATATGAAGGAAATCTTCATGATAATGATGAAGATCAATCTCAGCAAAATACTCAATACAAAGATAAGTATTTGGATCAATCATCACAAGATAATATTTTCAAGGAAAAGTACTCAGGCTTGACCCTTACAGATAAGAATTATGGAGAAAAATGTTACGATCATTCATATCCGGATAATCAATATCCTACTTATAGTGAATCCCCTTCAACAAGTTTATATGATCAAACTACTATTACAGACATAACAATCAATTATGATCAATTGGAAGATAACCAATACGATAATCAGCATAACAGTGTGACTACTACTGCCTATGAAGAACCGTACAATAATACATATCAACAAACACCCGTTTCGATAACGCTTACTCAAGCTAATTATCAAGATCCCAATAAGCAACTAGATTATACGGATTATATACCATATAGTAAAGAAGATACTATATATGAAAATAATTATGAGGATCAATATCAAGAACACAAAGAACAATATGATGATTCATATCAAGATTCTTATCCAAATTCATATGATGATCAATACATTGGTAGTACTAGTAGTAGTACTGACCGAAGAAAAATTAATGTACTTGAACTTTCTGTCGATGCAACACGAGATCAAATGAAAAGCAATGGCTATCCTATGGAATTGGGCGGTTTTCATCCAGAGAAGAACAGCCATAACCTTTCAATGCTTAATCTAGAAAAAAGAAAAGAACTCAATGTTGTTGATGACAGTCCAATACTTCAGCATAAAATAGATTCACTAGAGTCCAGAGACAATGAACTAAAAGACTCTTTTGAAACTGTGGTAAGTTCTGTTGATAGCAGTCAGCCTAGAAAACTTTTTAGCGAGTATTCAACAGCAGGAGAATCAAGTCCTGCTCTTACAGCTTTAGCTGGTTCTCCTCAAAATCATACTCAAGTATCAATTTTGATAACGAACCAAATAATGAATCATAATAATGAAACAGCTTTGATAAAAGACAGATCTTACGAAAATATAGCGACAAATAGTAAAAGACTCACACGCACAGAGTCTTACCAGGAAGAAGTTATGGAAGACGATGAATATCCAGAAATATTGCCAAAGCAATACCAGAGAAAAGATTCACAACTTTCACACCAAAGCTATCAAAGTCACCAAAGTCAAATAAGTCAACATTCACAGAAACCTAAACTGACGCGTGGTGACTCATATGCTTCTGATTTTCCAGAAGATACTTATGATAAAAAGAATTCCTATATACAATTAGGTAGAAAAGATTCGTATTCTTCCAGCACGGATGATAATTACCCAAAATCCGCGCTCACAAGAAATGATTCATATCAATCTAAAGAGCATAGAGGAAGTACGTATGGGCAAGTTTATACACAGCCACAGCCTATTTCCAGAGCTGAAAGTTATCAACGCGGGTATTTCAGAGACCAAGAATCAATTGATGATACTGAAATTATTCTGGGCAGTGCCGTTAATGGAGAGTATAGAATGACCGAAGAAGAACTTGACAGGTATATAACAATTTAACTTAATATACATATTAATTTAATAATAAACTGAATAACTTTTGCTTCCTCCTTGAGGCAGCTCTATGATCACCAAAATTTACATGTTAGAAATATATTTTGAGGTGTTTATAATCAAGATATATTATATTTTAAATGTCTCTTGAAACTACCGTATGAACAAGAATATCTATGTCTATACACAAAGATCTCAGCACTTACCATTAATTTCAACCGAAATCGTCGTATTTTTTTCATTACTTTTGTCATTATTATTGCATGAACTCGAGCAAAAAATTTAATTTTTATGATGTTATTTTTGATCATGGCCATTTTTTGAATTTGGAAAATCACTATTTTTTTAATAATAGATTTGGTAATCGTTTATTGTTATTAAATTTGAAGAAAATACAATAAAATGAGCATATAATTATCTATTTTTTTTTTCAGGACAAAATTAATTTTAGATTAGTTATCTTTATTCTTTTTTTTAAACAAAGAGACATTATTTTTTTTATAAAGTACATCTCTGTAACATGACATTAAAACCCCCAAAAAAAAATCATAGTTACTTTTCAACTTATATTATCAATTTATTAGATTTGGAGAAAATAAAATAAATAATGAAAACATCGATTGTTCTATGTTCTGTGATAACTGTAACGAGTTGGAAGTTGAAGTATTACCAAAATACTTTACCCCACTTTACCAAAGGTATCTGCCCGGTAAGCAGAAGGTTGTCGCTTCCTGGGCCGTTATTCTTTCGTTCTCATTTTTCCATCCGATACGTTTATCTTCCCTTCCCGTATCCTTTGAAAAATCCTTGAGCATGATTTTTCTTATTTAGAAAATTTGTTGTCTTTTTCTAACAAACTCAATTGACATGGATGCTGGTGTCAGAAAGGGTGGCAAATTATTAATAATGACTAAAAAATTATTTTCCTTTCTAATCTTTCATTTACGTTATTACGCGCTAATAATAATGTTTCCTAAACGATCTAATCGAATAATTAAAGAAGGGATAAATATACTTGTCCACTTTATCTATTTGATTATATTACTTTTTTATGTATAATTTCATCAATTATTTTCACAAGTGTGAAGAGCATGACTTTTCTTATTTAAAACAGTTCTTTATTTTGTTCGAACAACTTTATTAAGATGGATGATGACCGGAGAAAGCGTCTGTACACGCTTAAAATTTAAGCTATATTTATGAATTTTTTATAGTTTCGATAATATATATATATATATCGATATGAATCGTTTTGGTTTTAATAAAGGCACTCTTATTGTATATGAAACAATGTTTTTTTTTACGTTGTTGATTCATGTATCATTGTAACAACCGTTGAGCGTCTCAAAAAAACGGACTTTGATGGTGGGCATGATTTCGAAGCGAGAAATAACCGGAAAAACGAAATTCAGAAAAATTTAGATTCAGTGGGGCTGTGGTTAACGCCGGAACTAGAATAATTAAATTTCATATAAAAATAAGAAAATGGCGGGTGTTCAAAATAAAAATTTTCGAAAACCGTGTTTTTTCGAAAGGCGTGTCTGCGGACTTAGGGCACGCAAATACTATAAAATATTGTACGATACGCGTGCCTAAAGTGACACTTTCAGTCACGGCGTTAGCGCCCCCGCTGCGCTCGGGCGCGTAACTCGCCGTGCCAGTAAGCGCCACTTACCGCACTAGTATCGTAATATACTATTAAACATAAATACCATCCACAGATCTCTCAAGTTTCACCTATTTTTTCTGCCAATTATACGAAAAGATTCATCTTTTTTCACGTTTCTATAAACACTACTGACAAGGAGATGATCACAGGTGCAGGTCCTAGATTTGACTAAAACTGCAGGAGATACTTCTTTATGTCAAATAATGAGACATGTGTCTCGGAGTTTTTGTGAATGGGCCTTCTTTACCGAGATTCAAGCTATTTTATGTCTATAATAAAAATTCTCGGTTAAAATGGGCTATCCTAATATTCCAGTCATATAAATGGCCTAAAGAGCTTATAAAAGAAGGCCAAAAATCTTTAATTTAAGCTGTGTTTCATTAAAAAATGTCGAATTTAAAAAAAGTTATAGGCTACTAAAATAGAGTAAGAAAATCACTAAAAATTCTTTTTTTTTTGAAGCATTTAACGGGTGGTATTTTAAGCTACCTTCTTACT
This sequence comes from Torymus sinensis, assembly GCA_030522985.1. Lineage (NCBI taxonomy): Eukaryota > Metazoa > Arthropoda > Insecta > Hymenoptera > Torymidae > Torymus > Torymus sinensis. The sequence continues at coordinate 8,106 of JAPYZP010002342.1, forward strand.
CTATGTTTAATAGCCCATATATTTTTTTTAAATCGACATTTTTTAATGAAACACAGCTTAAATTAAAGCTTTTTTTGCCTTCTTCTATAAGCTCTTGAGACCATTTATATTCAAAAAGCTATTAGTAAAGAAAGAAACCCCACTTTTACCGAAAATTTTTCATTTTAGACATAAAATAGCCTGAATCTTGGTAAAAAAGGCCCATTCACAAAAACCGTTAGATACGTGTCTCATTATTTGACATAAAGAAGTATCTCATGCAGCTTTAGTAAAAGCCAGGACCCGCACCCGTGATCATCTCCTTGTCAGTAGTGTTTATAGAAACATGAAAAAAGTTGCTTCTTTTGGTATAATTGGCAGAAAAAATAGGTGAAACTTGAGAGATCTGTGGTTGAGATATCTAAATATTAAATTTATAGCAAAATATTTACAATATTCATAATACATGCAAGAAAATCTTTCATCAAGTGAAAATAGTATACTAGAAGATTTCGCCTGCACTGAAGTCATCGCATTTCACAAATAAAAGTTTTGTGCAGCTTTTAAACAGTCTTCGTGTATCGACAGACATTTATGTATACAATATACATCATCCCTGATGTATTATATGAACTATTTTAGTTCAATTTTCAAACATGCAACAACTTTAAAACCTTGTAAAATTTCATTCCTATTTGTGAACTTAAATAGATTATTGTTTAGATCGTAGTACTTTCCAAGTGGACTAGGATTTTCGTTGTAAATTTTGTATTTTCCTTCTACCCCATCTGGGTCATAAGAAGCCAATGATAACACAAATGAATCTTTCAATATCATCTCCATCTAATTGCATATTACACACAACATTATATTTGGTTTATATCTGGGAAGTAAAATAATGTTATCACTAAAATTTAATATTATTAGAAATTCAATTATATAAATATTTTTAAAAGTGTTTACATGTATAACAAGGCATGCCGAGGTTAATTTTAACATTCCCGCGACGAAGAGGGGGAGGGGGGGTTTACCAAAAAGTATTAGAACACTTACCTCGTCTAAGAAATTTTTCTTACTATTTCTCAGATAAGATATTATCAGAGTGATTCTTTAAATGAATTGATGCAACGATTAGAAAAAAAGTGGTGAGAGGTCCACATCTCTAAAGAAATAATTATAAACTATGAGTGTTACCTCGCTCGATAATGCTCAATCGGTTAAGGGTTCTATTTTAAATTACAAAGTGACTGCAATAACATAAACTTCGTGCGCTATTAAAGTATTACTGCCTACGGCCAAATCTGTTATAAAAGAAATGCCTTACTAAATAGTTCAACAAAACTGATCTTTTTAACCCTTTTTAACCCTTTTTCAACCCTTTTTAAATCCTTTACTTACCCCTTTACTTCACTCTTTACTAAACCGTTTGTTTAACCCTTTACTGAACCCTTCACTTCACCCTTTACTCAATGTACATTATTGGGAGAGGATGGACGACCACAGACCACCGATCAAAGACCACAGACCGTTATCTTTTTAATATAATAGACGATGTAACGATGAGAGGAAAACGCAGAGGCGCGTATTTCCAAAGAAATAATAATAGTAAAACGGAATTTCTTTTAAATCTTGAAAGATTAATATTGCATAACAGAAAATATAAAAATAATCTGATTATGGGCCATGTTTCAAATCAAGATACTCTCAATAAAGAATTTTTACATATACTCTTAGAGCATGGTTATTGTCCAGGCTTTTGTAATATTACCAGACCATCTGATAAAACATGCAACTCAGGAACTTGCATACACAATATTTTTATTAAACTAGATAAATTAGGCTATATAACATTCACACTTCGTATACCACTAACAGACAATTTTTATCTTTTCATGACGATAAATAAGATAAGAAGAATATGGTAGTTCCTCAAGAACCTATTCTGGGACCTGTACTTTTCTTACTATATATCAACGACTTACTACACGATATCCCTGAAGCTACTATAGTTTCATAGGCAGATGACACAGCAGTAGTAGCCAAAACATGGAAAGAAATAGAAACGAAAATGAACGAAACTTTGCACAAAATATGAATATGGCTAGCTCTTAATAAGCTCTCTTCAAACACGGACAAAACAGTCTAGAGTAAATTTAGTAATCAAGTAGACTTATTGCAATTTCATTCTCTGTAGATGATAAGCAGACGACGATTCATAGTTACAGTTCAAACAATTTTCGAAAAAACAAATGGGTCCAATTGTCGATAACATAAATGTATTTGTTCATTTATTGTTAATTTGGTTTGAATATGTTATTAATTTTGAATACATAGTACAAAAAACCAGTTATTCCATTTAAATGACTCTATGTTTACGTAACTAATGTCATGAAATATAGAAGTAGAAACATAGATCTCTTGTACAGCCGGTAGAAGAGAGCATAAAAAGTAAAAAGCATAGATTTAAAAAAGGTCAGAAAGTGGAGAGGGCTCTAGCATGGGTGCAGTGTCTATTTACAATTAATGTATATTCTTTATTCAATGCAATATATTAAATCTAGAATTAATACGGAATGACAAAAACATCTTTTTGCAAATCAATTAATAGATTAGAAAATGTTTAGCACTGCACTTAATTGATACTCGGATCAAAAGCCAATTTTATTGAAAACTGTCGTATTTTGAAAGGGAAAGGATACTCATTATCAGATTATAAGGTAATGTGATTTAAAAAACGACTTGATCTTCTTTATTACCCACTAAAATTTTACATTTTAATAAATTATAAGTTAAATCTAAAATTCTTAATCGTATTCCATTACATAATCCTTTATATATACTGATGAGCATAACGTTAGAATTTACTTTTAGATGCGATTAGTGAGGCGGTAAAATTCGTGGATTCAATGAATTAAGATATTCTCGTAAAATTGCTTCAGCCATCAAACCATTATCATCAAAATTATCAGCGAAATCAACACTCGTATATGAGGAAATCCACAATTTGTCCACACTTAGAGGGCTCAACAAATTAAAAAAAAAATTTAGCAAAAAAGAGGCACACCTCTGAAAACAATTTTGTATCGTTCTTTAGGCATTAAAATCCATCGATTCTGTGCAAAGTTACGTGCATTTGAAAATTGCGAAAAATTACCGAAAGTGAGCAATTTCTCCCGAATCCACGTAATTCAATCATTTTTGGTAATTTCTCGCAATTTTCAAATGCACATAATTTTGCACAGAATCGATCCATTTCAACGATCTTTAGCTTAAATTGAAGCTCTTTCCTTCTACTTTAATCGCTTTTTTGTGGAATATTTTTTGGCACCTTTAATAGTTCGCTATTGGTTAATCATCCGACACTACTTTTTGTCCATTTTTCAGTATTTTTTAAAACCGTGTTACAAGACCGTTTTCTAATGTTCACGATTTTTTACGTATATTTTACAGCCTAAAGAACGATAAAAATTTTTTTTCAGAGGCGTGCCGTAAAAATTTTTTTTTTTATTTTCTGAACCTTCTAAGTGTGGACAAATTGTGGATTTCCTCATATCGACGGCTGAGCGGAAGAACGGCGTATCTTGCCGCGCGGGTGAAGAAGGACGTATCTCGCCGCACGGGTGAAGAAGGACGTATCTCGCCACGCGGGTGAAGAAAGACGTATCTCGCCGCGCGTGCGTATCACGGCGCTTTTCGTCTTGTACTGGCCATGTACTGGCTGTAAAAACGCCGAGATCCGTCGTTCTTCACCTGCGCGGCGAGATATGTCCTTCTTCACACGCACGGCGAGATACGCCCTTCTTCAGCCGCGCGACGAGATACATCCTTCTTCAGCCGTGCGGCGAGATACGTCCTTCTTCATCGGCGCGGTGGGATACGACCTTCTTCCACTCAGCCGTCGATATACACTCTCATTGTGCAAAAAATATTTAACAATTAAGAACATAAAAATTTTTTTATATAGATTTACCCTAATAAACAATGTCAATTAAACATATTGATTAGTCCTATTATGTAGGAAAACCTTCGCTACACCAACTACTAGAGAAATATTAAAAAAAGTTATAAATTGACATAAAATGAAAAGTGAACGAAAAACCAGAAATATTGAATAACTTTAATTAAAAAAACACAACTCGCAACCAATTTTTGTGTCGTATACTCATGTTGATATCGGATCGAGCGAGTGCCGTCTCTGATAAATCAACTACAACTGAGAAAACATGTGAAAAATTATTTTGAATTAGGAAAGGAAAGGGGTAATTAAGAAAAATAGTCGTTGAAGAGGGGAGGGGGAGGAAGTGAGGAGCTGGGAGGTGAGAGAAACGGTACATGGAGCTGTTCGAGAGAGGCAAGAGAACATGAAGAGAGAAATTATAATTTTAACAACACTTTGGTTCGTTTGATGTCCGCTACTATAACGCCACTCAACTATAACTAGTATATCATGGCACCAAGGCCGCAAAATGTATTATTCTCGGCGAGTGTAATCTTTGGGGCCAAGCATACCCAGGCCGCCAAAAGTCGCACTCGGGAGAATGATACATTTTCCGTTCGTGGTAGCATGTAGTATTTTTTTGTTTGAAGGACACAAAATAACTATTTCGCGTCCCGTATAGAGGCCGCAAAATACTAAATCTATTGTGCGGCCTAGGCCTTACATTTAGTATTTCGTCGCCTCTGTACGGGCCGCGAAATAGTCATTTGCGGTCTGAGGACAAAAAAAAACATTTTGGCTCTCACTATTTAATAAATTATATAATGTTGTATATACAAACGTTTTTCAAGAACAACCAGGGCAATCGATATAGAAACACCTAGAGCTGTTATAATAAATAACATTTCATACTTTTTAAATATTATTCACGATTTTTTTTGTCACAGTTTAACATGTTATATTGTCTACTGCCCATATCTGCTAAGTTAATGAGTAACTCATTACTATCCTAAATGTGGTTAGTAGTTATTGTGGCACCATGGGGCGTTAAAACAAACCCCCACCACCGACCGTTCGCCCACCACAGGGTGGGAGGAGAGGGGATGTATTATAGATACCCCTATTATACCCTCACTCCAACTACGGTCAGAGGTGAAAATTCGCCCCTCTAGTCTATGTTGCCACAATATTTTGAAATTTATAATATTAAACTCTACAATTTTAACTTTAACTATAAAATTTAACTCTATGATTTAAAATTCAACTCTACAATTTAAAATTTATAATGTTTTATAATATTCAATTTTAAGACTAAGAGGTACTTTAGGAAAGGAGTGATATAAGGTAAGTGAAAACAAGTTTGATACATTTAAATGTTAGTCAGACTCAGTAAACGGTATGCCAACAAAGTCGTCAGCACTGAGACGGATAACAGGTAATAATTTACCACCAACTTCCTTATTTTCTAGACTTGTAATTTTCTTGGTATAAGATTTGTTTAATCCGTACACCATAGGCAGCAGCTGATGACAATGATATTTCGAAAGACTATGTTGATCAGCCATTGCCTCGTATTTGCGTTTGCCTTGACCCGCCATTCTTGTGTATTATTTTCAGCAGGAGTGATTGAGTGAACTAATGAATAGGTTGTGCTAGG
>JAPYZP010002343.1:0-13677 GCA_030522985.1 Torymus sinensis
TGATAACAATTATCATGCAACATGTGCAAATTTATGGCTACACACTGTAAATAATAATTTGCCTGCACTAAGATATCCAATACCTTATATACAATCTGCTATATCACAAAATGCGACCCATACTTGATTTTCTTATCTATGTACAGCAGAAAATGGAAGTCACAGGTAGACATACATGTGTTATATTTACCAGTGATTAAACGCAAATTTATTTTTGCGCACAAGTTTATATTGAAATGGATAGGAATCTCTAAAAAAAACCATAATTTTATTAATATTTATATAGAATTTATTATGAAATTTCTTATAAATCAGTCAGTAATATTTACAAAAAAGACAGAGGCGATTGTAAATTAATGTTACGTAAGTTTACTGTGAATGTTATTTTAACAATACCAAATTTAATGTTGATTTACAATAAATGTATTTTAGATTTATATTTTTGTTGCTATAGATTAAAAATTGTGGAATTACTTTTCTAATTTCAAAATGTATAAAATTAACTTAATTGATAATTAAATCCAGAAACACTATCGTTGACTGGTATCACGTGATCTGTATACTATTCCTCTACTCTTCATTTCTCTAATGACACCAGCTGGTAACCGTCCTGATACTGATATGGCATAAACTCCTTTAGTAAATCGATCTGAAACAAAAAAAGAAAACAAAAACTTGAATCTCATATTTTAGTACTCGAAATTTGTTACAATAGCCTAAATATGTAAGTGATTCAGAGAAGTACTTAAAAGATATAAATTAAAAAAGATTATATTACTATAACAATTAATTAAAATATGTATTATTGAATAATGTGAATAAAACATTCCATTCTAAGTATAATATGAAAATTTGTTATTTACTTATTCTTTGCCACTTGCAGACCCAGCTATCTTCTGGAGTCATACCAGCAATCATTCTGAAATAAAAATGTGTATTACTTTTAAATAGTAAATATATATAAAAAATTTAATATTTTTTAAATAATTTGATTTGAATTACATATTTGTAAGATATTCAAGAGATCATATTTAGATCTTTATTGTTCACTTCTTCAAAAAATATAAATTGTAAAGCTAAGTGCTGAAAAGCAAAGTATTCTACATAATGCTATCACAGTAATGTTAAATATATAAATCTAAAAATATATATAATGCTCAAGTGCAGATTGTACCTAATATATGAAATGAAAAAATTGGTAAATTTTTACCTTTCTAAGAAAATATTTTCTAGTATACTTGTTTCTAGTAAAGATTTACAATAATTGATAATTTAATTATACATCTAATATTTCAAAAAATACATTGAAAAATTTGTTTTTCAGGATAAGATCTAGTAGAATTACAAATTCTATTATTTATATTTGAAACATAGCTGTGTCTATTCTATGAAGTTCTTTGGAATATTTACATGTCTTTAATTTAGAGACACAACATTGAATATATAGTATAATTAAATGTATACATACCCATCAAAATTTGAGCTTGTACAATCGAAAACATTGTCTTTGTTGTTCTTCATTCTTAAGAACTCGTCACAATTTTCACAACCATCAAACTCAAATTGATCAAACGTCTGAAAAAAAATAGCAGTATTAACATTTATAAATATTTAGAATATATATAACGAATAGATAATAATAAAGTCAATAATGTTTACTAAACAAATGTTTTAATACGTTACTTAACCTCCAATAACAAGTAACTATTAATTAAACATTCTTAGATTTAAACGTACCTTGATCAATGAGCATACTAAACATGCTCTTAAACCTCGTAAGTCCTTTGGTACAGTCTCCATTTTACTATTTTATATTCAAGTTTTATTACACAAATAAGCTTATGTGTACACTTTCGTAGGAATTTATGCTGGCTCCACCGCTCCACGTTTCCACTGTGAACTGTGATGACAGTTCTGCTATTTGGAATTTTTTGGACTATATTACGGCCAATATGCATGAAAACAGTCGTTTTCATGTTTACGACAGAAATCTGAATAAATTAATTTTGTGTGCGTATATACAACTTTTAAAACTAAATTGATATAAAATTTTATTTCACCAATATAAAAGACTGAATAATTTTTACCATTACCTATTATAATTTTATAATTTTATTTATCGACGAAATTATATCAACATCATTAGTTTATATTATAATTATAAAAGATCAAAGATGGCGCTAGGAAGTTATCGCATATAATAGATGTCGCCCCAGTGTTAGGGCGTGAAAATATATATAGTCGGATGGTAGTGGGGGTGCCCTTTTCGCGCGCTTTTTCCCTTAGAGTTAGATCTTATAACCTTGTTGCTCGCCATCTTTAACGCTTTGTGTTGTTACCTCGTTGGACCATCAGAAGTTAACGGCATTTGTTGGACTCCATTTGAATTTGACCGTTGGTGGATTTGATTTTTGTTTCTTAATTCACCAAATGAAAAAGTGTTCAGTTCGCTTATGACGAAGATCGTGTCGAATTCGAATATACTAAACAGTAATTTTTTTCGGTTTGAACCTAGAACGGGATCATGAGACCCGGAGGAGCTACGAAAGTTGCTAGCGTTCAAACTACTCTTTCAGAGGTTAGTCAAACAATGTTTTTCATAGTATTTTTATAAGATAAATATAATTTATTTTTGTTATGTATTTATAAATAAATTTTTTTAAAGACGATTTCACTACGTAGAATTTAAAAATTAACATTCACTACAAGAATTCAATGTTTGCAAACATTCCAAATATACATAGAAAAAATGACCTACCTTTAAACAGATTTTATTTCAATACCATTATATAGGTTTATATTATATAGAGATTGGATCACAATTCAGTAAATAAACAAAAATATGTCTCATATCAGTTGTCTGACAGTTACGCTTTGTTTGAAAAATGATTTGTCAAATTTGTACTTGAAAATTAATAAACAGTTAATAGCAAATTTAAGCTTTCTTTATTAAATTTTAAGAATAAAATAATTTAAATAGATTGGTTATAAACAAATTTATTTTTAGGGAAAAGTAAGGAAATCCTTACATCCTCTTCAACCTGCTGCGACAGATAAAGAAAATTTAGTTGGTGCTGGAAGGCAACTTCGATCTTCTGGCACTGGTAAAGACGCATTTAAGAAGTAAGTTGTATAAAATATAAATATTGAAGTTTGTAATTGCTATTATTAATTACCATATTATCTTTGCACAGTGAGATGTCTGCTAAGATGAAAGGAGATGTTCAAAAGACTGTTAATAAAACAGTGTCTGTAAAAAATACTACCACCAAAAAAGTAACTGAAAAATCAAAGACTGACTCTAAACAGGGGCAAAAAAATGCAAAGAAAGAAGGAAGAATCTTTAAGGATAAGGGGATTCAAACTGAATCTGTAGGTAAAATTAAAATATCAGGTGAAGATCTCACTTCGGAAGGTAAATAGTGATTTTAAAGTAGATTAACATTTCTTTTGGATAAATATTAATTTTATTTATTTATAATATTGCAGCAGGACCTAGTGAAAATTATTGGGAAGTTTTAGCTGAGAGAAGGCGCGTCGCATTAGAGGATACATTAGAAGAAAATCAGATGTTATCAGAGCAATTGAAGGTTTACAAAGAAATGTTAGACGAATCAAGAGCACTTGTTGAAGTGTTACAGGTAATATTGAATTACTTATTTTCTTCCTTCATTATCTTCATTCATTTTACTTACTTTTTGTAATTTTCATTCCAGGAAATGATTGGTGAAGATAGAAATGACATTAATAATTCATTAGATGATAGTAGACTTTGATAATATATCTTATTTTATGTAAATATTGAAGCATAATGATAGTACAATGTACAAAATCTTTCATACCAGTGGTTCTGTGTGAAAAGATTATTAGGAACTGACTAACACGTTTTTGTGGTTTTATAAATTTTGAGATTATAAGAACTTTAATGTTATGATCTACCTCTTAAAATTACTTGAAAGATATTTTTATATTCAAAGTTGATATTAAGTGTTGATTCAAAGTTGCAATTTTTCCTATTATAAAAACAATTGCATAATATTTTCATGTGCTTAGCATCAATTTTAATTTTAATTTATAGTTCATCAACTAATTGCAGACATGATTATTTGTGATAGATTTCCAGTTATAATGATTAAAACAAGTGTCATAATATTAAGTATGATTATAATAATTCGTGTGAAATAAAGGGTTTTTGTAAAAAAAAAAAATGACAATAAATTTTCTTTTCATAGAACATCTTTTTCAAACAGTTTAATATATTAACTTATAAAAAACAGTGAAACACAGCGAGACTCCTGTATAAACATATAAACATATATCGTATCTTTGCAGCACAAAGACGCTGGAAGTATAGAAAATAAACAGGATTTATGTTGTCATATTTGAAAGTACTTGCGCAGTGTATTCATTTGCACTGGTTTAATTATTAACAATTGCAAGCCTTTTTCGGTGATCAGCGAGTAGTGATTAGCCGGTGGCATTTGCACCAAAAGTTCCGTCAGCGACAAAAACAACAAAGTGACCACACTTTTACAAATAACAACGCACATCAATTTCTTTGACCGTTAATCTTCGTCCTTGAAACGACGGTAAATAGACTGGACGTATGTAAATACACACTTCCAGTCCGGACGACGCATCATCACCATATCGTCAACATCGAGTAACGGTGCGATTCCTGCGATCTCACTGTAATATAAGTAAACAAAAAGTCAATCTCAATCATAAAGTTGTATAGAAATTTAAAGTTCTTAAAAACATTTTTAATATTTCGTCAATTTACGCAATTATTATTAGTAAAAATAAGTGAAAGATTTAAAAAAATATATCATTAAATTAAATTAAAAGCAAAAAAAAAATTAAAGAAGGTCAAGAAAATATCTTATAGTTATTTGTAACATCAACTTACTCGGCCTTCGTAAAAGCTAATTCAAAATTCTTCCTCCGATCCTCTGGTCGAAGGCTATGGTAGTCAAAAGCCTCAGGTCTAAAATGATGAAGGAGAGCGCAAAATCCTAAACCGTTACTCCAGCTTGTTGAAAAGTTATCTAATTGCACATTCTGTTGAAATAGAAAAAACATCGCGTTATTTATAGTTATTAAAAATAAAATAATCAAGTTCTGTTCATTCAAGAATTGAAAATTTAATAATACTTAAGTTATTAATTTGAAAAAATTCAACGTAATTATTCATAAATTATAACGTAGCTTAAAGCGAAATGTTATTGAATGATGTATTTACGCATGGTTTGTTCTTGATTTAAAAATTATTTCAGTTCTAACATTCGTGTATAGTACGAAAATACATTTTCGCGTTAAATTTCAATACCACCGCGTACAAATGTTTGTACGGCAAAAGCTAAGTTTATACTCTCGGACAAAGATATGTTTATTACCTCGTATTCTTTGGTTTTGGCGCGGCACCACGACAGCAATCGTTCCTTTATCGATGCAGCGTTGCTTTGCAGCGTGGGATCGGTAAATTTAAACTGAAACTCCTTCCCTGGCGATTTTGGAGTGCTAAATTTGAGAATGAATGTTTTATTAGTTATTTTTAAGCTGATCTTTTTTTTTTATTTTGAGGGTAAAATGCTTGTTTAAACTACGTTTTTCACTGTGTTGAATAACAAAGAATAAATACTTAACAAAGTTAATACTAAATTTAATTTTCCCATTACTATTTATTAATTGATTTACTTGACTATTCAAAATAATGGAATGTTGAATTAGTAAAATATTTGTATTCTTAATAAACTCTCATATCAATTTATCACACAAGTATATATACCCTCAACTTTTTATTATTATTGTTATATTTACCGTGGTGAACCAGGTAGGCTGTTTTGCCGATCTAGTTGACGGAATTTGGCAAACGGTGACATAGGCTTTTGTATTTGTCCTGAAAAAAATCACAAAAGAACTTTAATTCATGATTATATTTTTCTATTTTATGAAAAGGCAAAACTTTATGCCAAGGAGAAAACTAATATTACACATGCGATGATCTAATAAATAAACGTTAAATTAATAGTCTAACCAATTCACTCCGCTAAAAAGAATAATGGAATATTATTTAATATGTATGTATCTATAATGTACAACTATTGTTTAGAAGTGTTTTATGCTTGAATGCTTCGCATGCTACACATTACATTTTACTTATTTGCCGTTTATTTTATTAATTCGTCGACACAAGCAATGAAAACGATCGCAGTATAATTTTTACTTTCTTTAGTTACAAGAGCGAAATGTAAAATGTAATGAGAGCACTTGAATCTTTTTAAAAATAAGTTAATAATGCGCTAGTAAAAGTTGTATTACGTATTGATTAGTTGAATATATCGCACTTAATTATTCTAATCATTCCAATCCCAATGGCTATTATTCCCTTTGTTAGATTCTAAGACAATATGTAAGTGTTTTAGCGAAAAAAACTTATCAACTCATTGACTACAAAGTCTGAAAATTGATCTGGATAGTTGCTCTTGCAAATTTGTTGGGCACGTGAAGTAGGTAATTGTTCGTACAATCTCGTTTCTGGAAAGTAGGCTCAAACGTTAGCGGTTACATTTCAAAGCATTGGTTTTATTAAAGCTTAGATTCAATGATTATTTGTTTATTATTATTTCTCATTCGTTTCCGACGTGTGTTTCCTGTGGTGTTCAATTCGCATCGTTGCGCTTTTACGGGGAGTTAATTATTAAGTTTGTATAATCGTGAGCACGTAAATTTTTATTGAAAATCAAAAAATAAAACCACACAGCAATAACATTGCTACACTCTACGTCATCAATTAGTCAAGTTCGTTATTAAATTATTCTATTTATTTACAACTATATTACTATCAAGAACTAACAAAAAAATCAAAAATATGATCTACATCACACTGAAATATGCAATTTTTTATATAAGAATGAAAATACGAATAAATCTACGGATGGCATGAAATTAAGTTTTCACTTTTTAAATTCACTTCTATTCGATTTAATCTATACATGTACAATTTTATTGACTTTATTTTTACGAAGGTTGTGATTCAATTAAAATTTACTATCTTTAGTTACGCGTGGCTTAGTATCAGGAGTGGTAAAAGCAATAAAAACGGCCTTTAGTAGTAGCTATCTTTAGCGTGATCATTCTTATGGAACAAATTGTATGTAACTGCAAACTGAAAATACAATGTAATAGTCGAAGTATCGAAGAGATTGTTTTTTCGAACGAATTTTCAAATGAAAAAAAAAACACTTGTCAGAACTTGCAATAACAGTGTACATTGTTAAGTTTTTAATTACTTCACAAGATGTACCAATTTTCGTATTATTATATAATTGCACGTTTATGACTATTAACGCTTGACCTTAAAGCACGTTTCAGCGCATTCATCGCGAAAATGAAGTAGTGCGATCTCTTTATTAATGCATAAATATATGTCTTTCATACTTCAACCATATACGATTGTACGATAACACAAACTCATCACTGTCGTTAAAAAATAGAGATGTACCACATGAAATATGAAAAACTCACTGCTTTATGGGGGCTGCCTCGAGCACAACGCAACGTCCGCCTTTTTAATCCAGGGCTTTGGAAACACACATCAGACACGACATTCTTTTTTTTTTTTAAAAAAACTTGCATTTTTTTTCGTTCTTTTTTTTGCTCGCTTCCCTATAAACAACGAATCGAGCGCTCGTGCGCGACTTCATCGTAAAAGCTGATCCATTCTGTTAAATTGAAAAACAAATAATCTTTCGGCAATCATCGTCCGATATACAATAACGTAATTCAATATACTCCAACATCGTCGTGTTTTCTTTTCTTTTTTTTTTCAATCGTCAACAAACAAAAATATATATAGTTCTTTCTTCAAAAGTACATTCAAGTATCACAATTGTGCATTGTTTCTTTCATTTTTTTTCTCATCTATTTAATATGTAATAATTTTTTCGCGAGATCTCGCTGACAGGCTCTCTCTCTCTATGCTGCTATTTTCAATGCACCAACTCGAGCGAGCGCGCGCGAGAGAGAGATATATTTACACGAATTTCAGCTCCACCTTCCACCAAAGCACACACGCACACGCCACTCGCGGAACGATCACTTGACTATTTATATCTTGTCCACACGCGTATAGGAAGAGTGGAGCTGTTGCTGCTACTGCTGCTCGCTTTAAAGTTCGTCGTAGCGAATGTCTATATGTGTGTGTGTGTGCGCGCGGCTGCGTGTGTGTTTCAATGTCGATTGTCGGAGCGGGTGGCTTCCTTGAAGATGCTGTCGAACGCCTGGTCGACGTCGACGCTGTCGTCGAACAGCCTGTCGTCGTAGAGATGGGGCATCGTGTGGCTCCTCATCAGGCTGTTCATGCTGCTGTTCTTCTTGGAGTGTAGGACCCTCTTGCTCTTGGATTCCCGCCTGCTCGTTTGCTTGGACTCCTCGGTGTGAGTGGCGCCGGTGCCGGAGCCCTGGAAATATCTCTGAATCTTCTCTTCCATTTTGCGCGCACTGTCCGAGGCGATGGACGCTTCGAACTGCTTCGACAGTCGCAGAGAAGACGGAGACTTGGGCTTGGGCGGCTTCGATTCCGCGCCGCCCGATGACTGGGGTACCTGCAGTCCGCCGGCAGTCTTGGCCATGGCCAATTGATGCCAGGACTCGGATTTCGAGAGGACGAGGTTCCTCGTGGGCTTGCTGGCGCACGACATCAGGTACTCGTCGCTCGAGTCTATGGGACTCGAGGCGTTGTTCCTGATCGGCGATCGTTCGTTGCGCAGCACCGCTGCTGGATTAACGACGCTCATCTTGGGCGGTACGTTCAGCGGCCGGAACAGCTGCTTGCTGCTCAGGTTCTTCTCCTCGAACATGCTGATCTTCTCCTGAGCCTTGTGGCTCTCGGTGAGGGCCTTCAGAGCGCAAACTCGTCCCGGGTAATTGGCACTGTTGAATGACGGACTCGTCGGTGAACGGCTCTCATTGCGTCCAATTTCCTGGGAGAATCGTCGAGGCTGAATTTTATCGCTGACTTGCTGCTGCTGTTGATGCTGCGGCTGCTGCTGCTGCTGCTGCTCGCTCTGCATGCGGCGAATCAGACTCTGCTGGAGCAAATTGTGGCGCTGGATTTCATCCAAGGACTCGGATAAGCTCTTTCGCTTAGCAGGTGTTGGGTAACTCGTTGTTTCGGCGTAGTGTCGTTCTTGGGGTTCTTTGATACGAGGTACAACAGGTTCGTACGATTGCGGAGGTAGCTCTTGATCAGGTTCCGGATTAGGTTCTGGACTCGATGACACAGTAGCTATGGCACACGTATAGCGCGTTACAACTCCGTCGGAACTTATGTCTTGATTCTGAATGTTTTCTTCAACCAAATCAGGCAACTTTGTATCTTCGAAAATTCGGATTGCTGGCTTGTAAGGAACATTTACCTCTTCGCTCGGTTGCGCATCTTTGTATGGCACTGCTGGCGTAGAATATATGGGATCTTCGTCCTTGCTATAATCAACAATAGAGGAGTTTCGATTATCTGGTAATTTGCTAAATTGGTTGTACAATTTTTGAGAAATTCCATGTCGGGGATGTTCAGTAGAGTAGTTTGTTGATGACGTATTAGTGGGCGGCATATAGTTGTCAGTAGTCTGTTGATGGTATGGTGGCGTCGGATACGCATAATGTCCATGTTGGTTCTGACTTTGGTCCGGTACGTTGTTTGTATTGTAGTAATTTTGAGGTGGATTATCTGTAGGAGGATGCTGATAAGGTGTGTAGCCTGGAACGCTGCTCGGCACTGGTATAGACGGTTGACTATACTGATAAGTTTCCGCGTGCGATATAGGTGAAACAATGCTTGGACTTGTTGAAGTGTCAAGGTAATTCTGAGTTGTGTTGTGAGGTATTGGCGAAATAATGCTGGGGCTTGTTGTCTGGACAGAAACGTTGTTCAGTAGTTTTCTTGGTTGAGGTACTGGATGATTGCGTAAATGATCAGCCATGGAATTGATCAATTCTGGCTCTGATGGTCTTCTGTCGGTCGACTCGTGAGTTGTTTGAACTGCTACATTCTGAGTAGCAGCTTCGAACTTCCTTGGAGGCTTCTCTGGTTTCATCACTTGGTTCTCTTGTATTGTTTGGAAATTTCCGTGAGTATTATTAAACTGAGGTTTTTTGTCAAGTTGTCTGTAATTTTGCATATTCTGGGGTTCTCTTGAGTTGTGATATTCGTTGGTCGAGTACACATCGCATGGCTTACGATACGAATATTGTTTTGTAAAGTCGTGCCGATTATCATTAATTTCTAATTTTGGAATAGAATTTCGATGTTCTAGATAAGCTGGTTTGGGATTCTCCCGTTTTATCTCTGATGGTTTATCGGGTTCTTTGCTAAGATTTGTAAGTAGTTTAGATTTGGTAGAATTGACGTAAGATTTGCCTTCTGAGGCATTAGTTCTACCGCTGGCGAATGGTGCAAACTGTTTACAAAAAGAGTAGTAGTTGAGATGACCATTTTCGATCGGCTGCGAGGGTATTTTCTTGTCTTGTGTTTGTTTACTCATCGGTTGTGCAACAGCCGTGTTATTTTCCGGCGGTTTACCAAATTTATTTTTGGCCGCGTTGATGTGCGCGCTCGGCTTGGGTGCCTCTTGATCGAACATTTTTAGTTTCGCCTGTAACATACTGTTATTCTTCGGCATATGACCTGCCTTCAGAAACGGTGGCACAGATTCCAGCTTCGGCGATGTCTTCTCGATCTTTTGGAAGGGCGAGGTCGGCGCGTGGGTGAAGCCGTTTTGTTTTTGTTGCTGTGGGCTGAGTGGAACTTTGACAGAACCTACCAACATACCTTCCTTTTCCAAGCTGTTCTCCCGAATATTTTCAAACTTCTTTCTAATATCGAGCTTCCCGGGCTTCCTCTGATATTCTTCTTCGTTGTCCCGAGGCTTGTCGAAAGTCGTCTTGATGTTCGAGAAACGTCTATTCCAATTTTTCTCAGGAGCTACCGTAGAAGGCTGTCTATAATTAAACGTTTTGAAAGGACTGCTGGATACTACGTTAGTACTACCCTCCGTGTTTTTGTTGATGAGGGCCAAAAATTTCCGATCGTTCTCCGTTTTTGGTTCGAAGGATGGCACTACTCTCTGATGTCCGTTGACACGGTCCCCGACGCCGATAGGTCGCCTCAAGGAAAAGCAACCGTTCTGAATCTGATCCTGACTCTCACTTTGCAACTTCAGATAGTTCGGTATGTCAATCGTATTTGCCCTTTTAATCTTCGACTTTTTGGCTGTGAACTTGTTATACCTCGTTGGCGCTGTGGACGACTGCTGCTGTTGCTGGTAGAACTTGGCGCTGCGGTCTTGGAAATTATCCTGCACAACACAATCGTCCTTGTAGAGAGCGTCGAATCTTCTGGGTGCCGTGACAACTCTCTCCAGCGGATCATACACTGCTCTGCTGCCGTTCTCCTTGTTCTGGATGATCTCGCGATTGCTCTTGATCTGAAGCGACTGCTGCTGGTTGATGGCGTCTTTCATGCACTTGTCGTTGAAGGCACTCTTGTCGTAGGTCATCGGTGCCTCGACTCCGCTAGGATTGTCCAGTGAGTTGCGCTCCGCGCTAATCTCCGTCAATTCGGCGCTCGAGCTCGGAGCTCCCTCGACTATCCTCTCCGTCTCGATCTCTTTCTCAAGCTCGACTCGCGGCGAGGACTCGCTCGAGCTCTTCTCTTCCAACCATCGTCGCGCGCGAGCTATTTCCTCCGCGGAGACGCTTATTGTGTGCCTCTCCGACGTCTTGCGTCGCCTCGGCGGCGCGTGGGACGACGGGGCGTTTCGCGTTTCTGGCTGGCTCGGCTGCACGATTGCGTCCTCCGGCACCTTGAGCTTTGACAGCAGACTCGAAATGAGTCGCAGCAAGTAGAGCTTGTTGGAGGGGTCCAAGCTCGCGTTGTAGCGCGTTAGCGTACCGATGTCCACGCCCTTCAGTGTGTCTTGGAGCCTCGCTAGGGCCGTGTGTATGTCCGCCAGTAGAATGTCTTCGAGGAACTTGAGGTCGAGCTTCGGCTTGCCGTCGATTTGTTGCTGCTGCACCTGCTGCTGCTGCTCGTGATGATCAAGTCCGTTGGTCGCTCCGCCGAGTCCCGTGGTCCAGAGTCTGAAGTCCTCCTCGGAGTCGACGCCCGAGTCCTCGAGTGGCAGCTGGTCCTCGCTGCTCTGACTCGAGCACGAGAGCTCCAAAGCCGAACGCAGGCGCTCAACTAATACTGGCAGTAAATTGCACTCACCGGCACGGCTTTGTTGAATCGGCGGCGGCGGCTGCTGCTGCAGCTGGGGTGGCCTCTGCTTCGTCTGCGCCTGCTGCAGGGACCTCGCGGCGGCGTCCGGCGCGGCGACAGCTGCTCCTCCCTCGAGTATCTTCTCAGTAGGTTCGTCGCACCGCGGCGTCGAGGCGCACTCTGAAATAACGCAAACAAGAGAGGCCATGACTCAGCGCGCCGATTTGCCGCACCGCTTCTGCATATATATATACATCCCCGCCCCTGCAGCGCATGCTGCCCCTTTACGCCGCGCGCATCTTTCTTTATCTCGATTTTTGGCGCGCGAATACGAGTGGAAGAAAGGAAGTTGCAGTTGGGAATCTGAAGAAAGAAAGAGAGCGAGCGGGACGGACAAAGAAGGCGGTATTTTTTGCCAAGCGTCAAAAAATGGGACTTTCATAGTGTATATAGCGAACGCGATCGTGGTGTGTGTATATTGAGAGAGAGAAAGAGTCCGAAGCTTTGTCAAGCTTTAGCCGCGTGTCGGTAACCCGGTTTTATTTAAAACGCCAGATTCTCTGCGGATTTATTTTAGCCCGCTCGACGGCGTACGTGAGCTAGTATGTCCGCGCGCGAGCGCGTATACGGAGAAGAGAAGAAGAGGAGGCGTTTATACACTGCTCACATGTAGAGGAGAGAATGAAAAGTGTCTCGTCTTCCTCTCTATCTCTTTCTTTCTCTCTTGGTGGCTATTAGCTTTGTCACAGATCACTTGGCGCGAGTTACTCTACTAACGCGCTTCCTTGTTCTTTGCATGCGCGAGCGTCCGTCATTCTTCGTTTTTCTTTCTTTCTCGCGATCTCCGTCTCTCTTTATGCGAGCGATTTTTATGTTTGAATGGAGAGCGCGCCGTGAGTATTATAAAAGACGAGGTCGCGGCTCGTCGCCTTCAGCGGTGATTTTAATTTAGAATAAGGATGCGAAAATGTTTAGACAGTGTGCGCTCGTTCGCGGATTTGCGCGTTGAAATGTTGAATATAATTTTCCTTGATTATGATCGGTATCATGTATAGGTAATTTATTGTAAAGGTTGATTATTCTCATGTGAATTGTTTTTGTTAGGGCTATTACTGCGATAAATTGAAAAGTATTATTTCTGGTAAATGAACACGGTATATAAACTGTGTCAGAAAATATTCATTAAATTTTCCTAACGAGTATAACGAAAAGTTAACGCTTGTTTTGTAAATATTATTACTTTGTTATAATTTTTCAAGAACCAATAATATTATTAATTTATAAAATTTAACGTTTAAGCTATTAAAATAATATTTGTTTATAGTATAAATATATGTCTAAATTATATTTATACCTGACTTAGGAGTCCCTGGTTCATCACGCTGTTCGGAATCTTCCCTTTCTTCGTCGACTTC
>JAPYZP010002344.1:0-13676 GCA_030522985.1 Torymus sinensis
TATCAGCAGAAAAAATCAGCCCGAAGGTTTAATTTATTGAACATAAATATAATCCCAATTGGTGAAAGTTACTGCGCATTATACCTAGTTAATAAATTAGAAAATAATGCACTAGCTGCAAAAAACTAATTTATATAACTTTCCTTAAAATTAGTCTTTAAAAATATTGCGCATATATTTAAAGTTTTAAATATATACTTTACTTGATAGAGTATAAATTCATTTAAGTATCCTATAATAATTATGAAATAAATTCTTATTTTTATCTATTTTATATATACACCGTCTTTTAAAGATACTTATAAAATTTTACGAAACACTAGTTTACGAGTACCAATAGATTCTCACATTTTTCAAAGTATTAATATCTTTTTTGTAAAAGAAAAATACATTTGACAGGTGCTAGTTAAAAAGTTAAACTAAAATCGGAAATAGACGCAGATACAATACCGTACCTTGAATCCGCACTATCGGCAAGATATTATTAAATAAAAAATGAATGTTTTTTTCGCGGAGGATGACTCACCCGCAAGATCCTGTTTAATTAAAATCGCGCGGAACGCAAACCGACGCGGGAAAAATTTTTTCCGGTTTGCTTTCGCGCAAAGAAATCCTTTTTATACCTAAACACTAGAAAAAAAACTTTTTTCTTCACGACAGTAATGGAACATCCGAAGCTAATAGCCTTTACAATTACCATATCCGTCCATTATTCTCCGGTGAAATAATAATCAAGAAACGCCTTACGCTACTTTTACCGCACAAGGCTCTTTAATCTCGCTCTCCCAACCCACGAGAGCTACCTACCTGCAGGCTGCACGTCGGCACAAACCAAGCCATCTCTTATATATACGACGCACAACGACCTTGACGGCCGCTCGGCGAGATATGCCCAGCGCGCGCGCGCAATCCTCTCGCGTTCACTCTCGCGTGACGTATCCGAAAAATTGTGAAAGCATCGCGCGCGCGTCATTCATGGAACTCACCGCGGCACACTCATCTCATATATACACACACAGATATATATATGTGCACACACGTGTTTGCCGCGCGACTGACGTGTAAATCTCACAGCGGCATGAAAATATAGTCGCGGGGAATGTGTGTCAAGTCGCCGGCGGCAGGCGCGCGTGCCGGGCGAATCATCGCGGATTTTCCGGAGCGTTGCAAATGGATCAAAGGAGACGCGGGGGAGGAGAGGACGCGCGCGCCGCGTGCTCGAGACGGCGCGACGGCTTCGAGTGGAGAGCCGGAGCACGGACAGCTGTGTGTATAGGTATACAAGCTGGTCTATTTGCCGGCGAAGGAGCATCGCACTCGAGAGATATAAAGAAGGAAGGAACGAAGGAGGGATCGAGGAGAAAGACTTCTTCCGCGTGTATAGGTATGTGGTGCCGGCGGTTGCGCGCGAGATTGGAGGAGATGATGATGCGCGCGCGCGGTTGTTGAGGGGCTGCAGGTCGAAGCCGAATGGAGGATGATTATGACTGAGGATTATTGCGGGCTTCGGAGATGTAAGGATAGGGCGCGGGTGCTGGAAAAATTGCGCGAGATTGAATTTCTGTAGCTTCGCGCGGGGAATTGAAAGGAATTGCAGGTATATAGTTTTGAAAGGAGGGATGTAAGCTATTTCAAAGAATTTGAAAAATAACGTTTATTTTCTGATACCTCTGACAAGATTCACTCGGTAGAATCCAATTAGTAATAGTCGTACGATATTGCTTACCACAACACACACCTATAGACATACTCTTATGTATAGGAATCACACCCATTTACACAGCCCGTGCCTATATAAAAGTTGTGAACTACAATAGACGTGGTTAATTGGACTGGTTGCTAGTAACGGAACCTGCATCACTTTTAAATATAAGCTACTCGTAAGTGCGGAGTTTACTAAACTTGTAATTATATATTTATATTATACCTTTGTGTTTTTTAGTAATTGTAATTTATTTAAGAAAATATTACTCCTGAAGGGAGCACAGTGGAAGTATTCGAAACGGCAAAAAATTTTTGAACAAAGTATGTATTTTCTTTTCATTAAACACCTACCTACTTGACAGTAGGATCAGAAAAATCCACAATGTCTTTTTTATACAAAAATGAATAGTATGCCTTGATTTATCATTCTTCTAGTTTATGATAAAATTATCATACAATTACTATTCCGAATGATAACGCCATTATTACAACGGGTTTATTTTGTGTAGCCGGTCAAAGTTTCACGCGCTCTTCCTCGCCGCCAGACACTTCTCTCCGCTATCAGCTCGAACTTTCCGGCGATACCTGCCCAACTCCAGTTTAAACATTTCGCGCGGCCGCTGCCTCGACTATAATAGCTTTAATAAACGCCGTGCAGCGCTTGCACAGATTCACGAAAATGGCAGCACATAGACGGCGGCGTTCTATCTACGATGTATATATATATTCATAGCTCGTGGCAGGGAACACGTGCCGCTGTCTTCTTCCGGCTTCGTTTATGCCTTCGTTCTGGCGCGAGTGTGTGTGTAGACGGTATTCAGGCTTTGTGATTGTTTAGGTTGGAAATATCGGTAAATTTAGATGACATATTCGTGGAACTTCAGGCAGTGCAGTGGTATACACGAGTTTAAATTATTGTAGGTTTAGCGCGGGAAAGCAGAATCCTTAAAAGCCGCGTGTCCTCTATATCTCGTTGTGAAAACATTGTAAAAAGATAATTGACATACTTCGCGACTGTGAGATGCCATACTCCGAACGCTTTATTCTAATAAATTAAAGAGTTTCACCGCAGGAGGTGAGCTGAAATTACGCGCTGTCGCCTCTAAACTGCACGAGTGAAATTTTATTTATAATTAATGTAATACTTTTTACCTGCGGCAAATTAACCCCAGCACAGACTATTTCTTTGCGCTCTTTTTTAATTAAGAGATATACATACATAGTAATATTATAATGCGAGATATTTAAAATTAAACTTGTCGAGAAAAATTCATTTTACTTGAGAATTCTTCTCCCTGAAAAATAAACTATTCGTCTTCAAAAAGAACGCAGAATCACTTACGTAAACTTGCTTATTAAATTAAGAAAAACGTTTCTGTGTATAATAAGACAAACTGGGAAGACCCGGGAAATTATCAAAACAAAAAGAGCGAGAATACTTTCACGGAAAGATTATATACGCGGAAAGTCTTCCTCCTCGTTTGCGCGCGAGTAACGAGCCTAGGTCGTATACTTACATACATACATACAACTGCGTAACAACGGTATCGTAGCCGACGCTCGTGCAGCAGTTCGTAGCTTTGTTTTCAACGCAGCCGTATCGACGAAATAGCTTTTTTTTCTCTCGTTCTTTCCGTATAGAGGTGCGAGGTGAGCTTTATAACGGTACCAAAAATTAGCCAGGCGCTCGGCTAATCGTTCGATTGGAGCATGAAAATTCTCAGAGGCGCTGCGGCGCAGGTTATATATAGCAATTCTTTTGGAGGTTTTGTTTTCTGGATCGATACCCATGATCGGCTCCTGTTAGATTTTTCTTCTTCTTTACCCGTGAATTGCGCAATCGTCAAATTGAATACGGAAATTCGTGAAAGTGAACTTTCTGGGGATCGGAAGAGGCGTTAAATAACTGGTTTCACTTTTCTGAATAGGGAAAATGACTTTTTTTCTCATTTGGGCCAATAGATTGGAAACAAAAATAAGGAAATCTATCGAAAGTTTTGTAATTACATTTTAGTGAGAATGCATATAATCTATTACCTGTACTTTTACAATTTCATACCAACTCGACGAAATAATTCCTACTTTATTTTCTCACGATCCACCTGCATACACCCACACCAAAGAACCTTTTATCCAATCTCCCTGCAATAAGCGAAAAATCAAAAATTACCCTGTTTCCGCGTGAAAAGGCCGTGCAATTAAACCTCATTTTCTCCCTCATTTCCTCTGCACCCGCACAACAGCCCTCTCATTACAAAGCGAGCGCGCTCAAAATGATAGAAAACTATAAGCATAACTCGCACCCACTGAGCCAAAACCTTCCCAGCGTGTCCGTGCATACACATTGCGAAACGTTTTTACTGCAAAGGAAGGAGAGAGAGGAAAAAAAAAGAAAAAGAAACACAACTGCAGCTCGTCTAATCGAATCTCGCTCCGTGAGAAAAGTACGCGGCGAGCGATCGTCTGGTAGGTACTAGCTATTATCTACGCGAGCGCGGGGGACGTGCAGGTGAGTCCGCCTTTATCTTCCTATATATAGGCGATGCGAGCGACTTTAGGAGAGCGCACGCGAGCTGCTGCTATGGGCGCGTCGCGTGAGAACGTAAATCGCGAGCAAATGATGGTTGGAGAAGGGCTTTTAAGGCCTGCTAATGCGGTTGGATACAGTTCAGTTGTGAGTTGGTATACCTATATATGTAGCGTGCTGCTGTGTCGTTGACAAAAGTGTGAGGTGTTGTGCTTCTGGAAAGAGAAGTTCTTTAATTGTAGGCCGGTGCTATTTTAATTCAGAGTATGTAAGTTCCAAAACACCCCGGTGTGATTTTTGTTTTGTTTTGATATCTGACTAGAGAAATTATACCCCTACATATTACATATATGTAATGTAATTATACCCCTACATACTACAAATATACATATTATATATGTATATTTACATAAATCTGTCGTAGAGATAGCAGAGGCATTAATTATATATGAAATATCTACTCGATCCTGCAATATTGGCATTGAAAATTACTCTAGTGGAATTTTTTAACGATATCAATTAGCCGCAGATAGGACGAGAATTATTCTAGTGCAGTAACCGCAGTGTATTGATTACGTATTTAATGTTTAAAACTGTTGTTGAAAGTAGCACATGATAATAATTTCATTATGAACAATGCTTTTTCATTCCGTTCGCCGTAGTCATAAATGAATACTGTTACTGATTCATCGGTATTTAATCTTATTACTTAACGGACGAGAACATTGAATCTTATACAGTAGACATAATCGTATATAGATATTAAAATTTGAAATACAAATGGGAAAATAAATTTAGGATTATTATTGTTGTTAAGGGGTAAAGTAAACAAACATTATGATGTCATACATTTTTATTATATCATAACGAAAACAAATTAATAACACTAATACATCGGGTGAATATATATTGCTTTTTATGCTTCGCATTAGAAACCGTTATTATAATATTCGAACATAAAGCTATTAAGTATACTAGTTAGAATAATGTTTAAATTAATTATTGTAATAACGCAACTACTTGAGCTGATTTCCATTTTATTATTAATTTAGATATATACTCATTTCCAATAATAAAAATTGTATATTATAATAGACAAAATAATAATACTTTATAAGTACCGAAAGTCCGAAGAAACGGCTATTTTGCTATAAAATAAAAATTAATCACAAGCTCGTTACACAGAACATTTTTATTATCTTCCAAATCCAACACGCGCCATCCTTAGGCATTTAATTTATATACCCATTGTTAAAACAACCACTTAACTAGGACACGACCAAAACCCTCTTTTTTACACATTCCGAAACATTTCACGGGACTTTTTTTCACAGCGCAATCAGCACTTCACCGTAACTCCACCCATCAGCGTAAGTACGCGCGCAGGAAATCCCGAGAAGAGTCCGTTATCCTTCTAATCCAAAAATATACACTCTCTCATAGCGCTTCTGCTTGTGTGTATAGGTATCAGCGTATATAGCAGACGGGGAACTAACCGCGTGTGATGTGCGCCGGTGGGCCCCGCGCGAGCCTTTTGACGTCGGATGAGATAATCGTTACGGCGCACGTCGCCGGTATTCCGGTTTTTTGTCCCCTCCGCCCCGCTCCTGACACACGGCGACATTCTGAAAGCATCGACACACGTGCTTCGTGATGCGTCTGTGTATAATACACGTGTATAGGTAGGTACAGATAGACTAAAAGCGCGCGCATCCGCTTCTGGGTTTTTATTCTTTTTGAGCCTCACAGGGGTCGTGTTTCCTGGTTTCTTGAAATGCGTTTTATGTTCGGTTGGTCGCCGTATTGGTAAGCGAATCACGACGTAGGGAAAGCCGAAGTTCAGCAGTATTTGATATGAAATTCGATCGCGGCCAATATAGTTAAGTATTCTATTTTATGGTTAAGGTTGCTTGTATATAAGGATTTTACTTTGAGAAGTTTTATTAAAAGGATATTTTCTACCAAAATTAATCAAGATGTAATTTTTTACACTGACAAAAAATGTTGTATGTTCAAGAAAATCGAACTTTGTTTCAAGTAAATATTACTTTTTTTAAACTAAATTTTAGTTGAAACAAGTAAGATTTCCTTGAACACATAATTTCTTTTTTCAGTGTAACTAATTAGTAAGAATTTTTGTGAACATGTGTTTTATATAACAATCCAGTTACCCAGCAACTTTCTTATATATCAAACAACTAATTAAGTGCAAAAAGTACGTAAATTCGTTACGAACTTTACAAGTGTCTTATATGTACAGCAATTTATCAGTTAATTCATTTGTTGCAGTTTAGTGAGTACTGTCTTTAGATAACTTATATGGTGGTGTTAAATGGATGAATAATACAACAACGGGTAATTAGAAAAATCATATTATATGTTTTATATAGTTAATTGTACCTAATACTAACACGAACATGATCAAAACCAATATCTCAACCACAACTAAAGGCAGTAACTGTTCATACATCAATGGTGTGAGGACCTTGAGCAACCCGTCGGCGCCGGCGACGACTTCACGACCGCGTCTGAACCCGAGAATCTTTATGCCGACATGAACCCCTTGCTAATTATGGGTAATAAAAAAAATAGTTAAACAACTTAATAATTTTAGAACAGATATTTAGATAAAATTTCCATTGCTTAATAACTTTAATTAATTGTAAAAAATTATTTTGTCGCCTTCAACGATGCAAACTTCAGACTCTACGCTAATCGCCATAAACTGCACCCGTTGAGACTGCATGCGCGACATCCTTCGCAACATCTGGTCATTTCTTCATGCACCTCAGCTGTCCGCTCGAGCCCGTAATCACGAGCTACGACTGCGAGGAAGTAGTCAAACAAATGGTGAAGTACGGCGCGAGGGTCAATACTCCGAACTGCGTCTGTACGACAGACGAGGCCGTCTATGGGCTGCCGTCAACTACGACCCCGGTGGTGAGCTCGTAAATTGCCTCCTGCAGGCCGGAGCTGACGTGCATGCCATAGACGAAAGGAGCTCCACAGTGTCAAGATAAAATATAATAATAAAATTCCACACCTATAGCTGTAAGAACATTTTTTGAAAGTTTAATTCAGTTATTCAATTTCCATGTAAAGTTATATAAAATATTAAAGATGAAAACAGTAGCTAATACTATTGGATAATACGTAAAGGAGAACATTATTTTACTTATATATGAAAGGAATCAGCGTTTGAATGTGTTTTTATTTTTCACAACATCTATTTGGTTCTGTTATTAGGTTCATAAAAATCGTTATACATGTAATAGTAATAATCCTGACAATTATATTGAAGCATTCTAAATAATAATCTTAAAATAATTGAACGATTTAAGAAATTAGCATCCTTTAAAAGTGGAGGTATAATATGTGAGAATGCACAAAAAATAAAAGCGTATCCAGAAGAATTTTCTGATGATACATATAAGAGTATTATCAGTCTGGGGCACGTTCGCGGAACGAAACAATGAATGGCTAGAGCATCTTACCCACGCTGGTGGGATTCCGTCGGGCGGGCGCCAGAGCGACCATTCAAGAGAAAACATTCACTCCAGCTTACGTGAATTTTTGTCGATGCAGTCGCGTATATTTACACCGAACGATCCTTTGTTTTTTCCAGTGAATCGTTCGCCAAGTTCGTTGGCTTCTCCGAGTCTCCATGCCAGAATGATTCTGGCGTAGAATACTGATTAACGATCGGTTTGTTTTATTCTGTTTGAGCCTGTGAACGAAAATAATATTCTGTGAATAAAGTGCGAACGGTATATAACTATTATCTTTTGAATTTTTATAAAACTGAAGTAAAATTGTTGTCCTTGATGAATAAAAGCGAGTCTTTTTTTTTTAATGAAATATGCTAAATTATACGCAATGAGATTAATTATATACGTGTACGTACGCACTTTTCCATTTAGACGGACAAACTGGATTACCAATGGCCATTGCGCCTCGCACTGAGATGAGTCATATCGAGAGCAAGACCGGCGTAACAGGTTCGTTGAACTAATTTCCCAACGAGGGAAACCTTACAAACGGTTGTATACCGCGTGTTATTACTTCCTTAGCTCGTGTACACTTATGATAATCATGGTCTCTGCATTATTTCAGTATTTAGAAGAATTATTGTTAGCCATTATCAATGGAAAACATAAAGCCGTTATAGGTTTGTCTGTGCATGGTAAAGAGGTATTGTTAACCTTTAGAGTACCAGGATTTCAGGGGGCATATCGCCCTTAGAAAACTGGTATAAAAGGTATCTTATATCATTGAATGATCATAGGCAAAGTGTCTTTTTATTTATGAAATTATTTTAGCGTGTCTAATAAGTAGTTTTTTTATTCCCGTTTATTGCAATGGGTAAGATGATCGTGCACGTTTGTAATTGTATTAAATGTTGTAGATATTTATTGGTACTACAGTGCGTACCAATATGAGACAAATGTTAAAGAGGGTAATTAGAATTTCAAACATTGGTGTTTATAATAAATTAACAATAATAGAATACCAAGAAAATTTTTAGATCATTCCTAATTAGATTATGTTGTTATAACTTTTTAGGCTTCTGCAGACTATGACAAGAACACTAAAAAATCAGCTGAAACCGAATGCAGCCGAATAATTCTAAAAGAATGTCTGAAGAATCTCAACAAGGAATATATATATATATATATATATATATATAACAGACATAGATCGATGCTTGAAATTGATCATATGCAAGTTTGAGACAAATCCTATGCGCCTTGCAATTGACACCAAGCAGCTGTCATGCATTGCCGAAATTTTGCAGTCCCTCCATCGGCAGGTCCCAGAACTTAGCGGTGCAGGCGTGGCGGATATAATGGTGAAGGCCAACTGTCCATTTGCAGCAATCATCAATGTACACTGAAAAGCCGATAAAGAATCGCTGAGAAAAAACGTCGCCCATTCACACAGCCATAAACGCCGCAGGTACTACTAATGATTCGGAGATCATTAAACTTCTGTTGGACCGCCACATCAACTTCAAATACTGGGATAGCCATGTCGATAGTCCACTGTCATTGGTCGTACTTCATGAAAATGGGGGCCACAGCTTAGAACTAATGAGGATTTTACTTATGGCTGGAGCTGATCTCGATTTTATGAAAATTGGCGTCACTCCACTAGCTGCGGCAATTTTATTTATCAGGCTAAGTACAAGGATCTCATCTGGTGTGTCTCCTTGAATATGGTGCTGTGATAATTTCTAAGGGTGTGTGCCAAGATCCTGTAAAACATCGATCTAGGTACAGGACCCAGCTGGATGCTATCGACCATCTCGTCAAATGCGAATACAGCTACGATTTTTGGAGAAATGTGGTGTCCAAGAAGGACGTGAACATGACGATACTGGGGGTCGCCCTGTCCCAGATCCAGATGACGTTGAGCAAGATTCTCCTGCAGCGTGGCCTCCTGCAGCCGATGGACAAGATCAAGATTAACCCTTACAGCAGCATCTGGGGCATCTGGGAGATAACGAGTAAACGCCAAAAGATATACTTCGTTATTAACAAGCTCCATAAATTATTGCGCATTTTTATCAACTTTTAGGGATATTTGTGTAAGATAATACTTAGACCGTGTGAAGTACTTATGTCAATTTATGATACTGAAAAAACGTCAAATATCAAATATTGTCATAACGTGTATTTATGTTTTAAATAATAATATTTGAAAATTTCACAGTTTAAACAATATATTACATTATTTCACATCACTCTGAAAAATATACGATTTTATTCAATTATTCAATGAAAATTTATATAAATTCATTTTAAAAAATATAAAAAAAAATTTATTTGGAAAACGATCTGATACTAGTGGCCGTAGCGAGATTACTTCCAGACGTCCTGTGCCAGACTTTAGCCAGACTAATTTTTTTCCTCAGACTTGTTCGATAAAAATATACATTATATCTAAGATAGACGTCTCGCAAAACTTTATAACAAACATACTGTCTTCGTGATATCGGAAACTCTGGTGAGTCAGGCAGCTAAAAATTGCCTCTTTCTCCCTGGTTACACATACGCATTATCTCACTCAAAGTTCGAATATATGTCGCACGCTGATTGTTGCCAGTGCGTTAATCGGCCTGAAGGATGATCGTATCGACCGCCGGCTGAACCTGGTTTTATCGAGATCAAGTACGTAGATATTAGGCCGACTGTCACCGAGTGCGTGTGCTATGTGAGTTTCTAATATTTTACGGAGTTTCTTACACTAATTTAACCCTTTAGTAATAATTTATAGTTAAAAGAAATAATAGCTCTTTTGCCATCATCTTACGAATCGATATTTCAACAACGTAAATAATGTATAAAGTTTAAAATGACTACGTTACACATAAATGCCTAACAATTAACGAGACCTCATAGTAATTAATCTTTCTAAAAGTATTACGTCCGACATTAATTAAAATGTCACATTAATGAACCTGCCAACTGTACTAACAGTATATCTCGCTACCTTACCACGACATCAACAACAACAGCGTGCTAAACGACTGAGATTTCCATAAATCCTCTAATCGTCGTTGGTATATACGCACATCCGCGCGGTTCCCACATAGCGAAAGGTGGAAAAGAGTGACACGCCGTCATTGTCCCGCCGTGGAATCCTGGACATCCCACTTCCCGCGCGCGCGCGTGTCGTCGTCTCCTCTCGCATTGTTTTGAATAATGTCAGGCCACGCGCGATGTGTGACATCTTATTATACTTACGTCGCGCGCGGCTCGCGTGATTGCCTCACGCGTGATGTAAAGACGGTTTTCGTGCGCGGGGGAATAAGGAGATGCTTCGTTGCAACGATCAGCGACACGTATGGGTGTGTGATGTATTGGCGATGTTAATTAATAGGCGGCCGTGAGTGTATATAAGAGTATGGCCTCGTTTTTTTTTTCAAAATCGTCGGTTCAGTGAAAATCTGTTTGACACAAATAAATTTCAAGCATTTGAGATAAATACGATTAATTGGAAACAAAATTAAAAAAAATAATTTTAATAATATTTTATTTTTAATAAACTTAAAAATTGGAGAACTAAATAACATTGTTTGAGCCTGCACGCTTTACATGCTACCATTTATGTATACATTTTACAATGAAACGGCTATTGTAACATCGCGAACGGGTTCCTTCACGAAAACCTCACTCGCACGAAAGACAGCTCGATACGTAATCTCGGACATGCTTTTCGAAGCAGAACACGTTTTCCAAATCAGGAACGCCATTGTGTGTTGTGTAGGTGGAGAACTCGCGCTAGAAGTCAGTGTTCCAGGGATCAAATGATTGTTTACGTGAAATGAATAACAGTATATAATTCTTTCGTTATTAGATATTCAATCGGGCGTAGGTTGAATTATCATAAAGAGCATTTCTTAATATGTTTAAATTCGTTCGTGGTTGAATAATTGCAGTGTAAGGGAGACGGGCGTTAGACGAACCAAGTCGAATTATTGTTCTAAGTCTTTAACTCCCGAAGCGTAGACTTATAACAACAAATCTGCTTGGTTTGTCTAACGTCCGTCTCCCTTACACTTCAATAAAGAGCATTTTTCAGCTATTTTTTTTTCTTTTGTTACGTGAAGTTTTCCAGGAATTCTCATACACTGACAGAAATATTCTAGGAAAATGTACTATAAATGTAAGAAAAATTACTATATTCGATAGGAAATTTGGGACAGACTCGAATTATCATAAAATTTACTACAATTTATAGTAAAAATTGCTATATACATAGTAAAAATTACTCAAAATGGATATTTTACTGTAAATTGTAATAAGTTTTATGATTATTTGAGTCTGTCCCACGGTTACTATAAATATAGTAATTTTTCCTAGACCATTTCTCTCAGTGTAGTAAAATCTACGTATATTAATGAAACTCTTAGTTTTTCCACTTAAATACATGTTATTCAACTTGTTATATAATTTGGAATGTAATGTTCAATTAAATATCTCTGGTCTGATATACACGATTCTATTTTTCTTATATATAACCTACTTCCTTACACTTTATAAATATAATAAGATGTTCAAAAGTATCAATCAATTTTTAATTTTAATAATCCGACTAAAGTTCTATTAAAACCTAACAATTTCTTTGAAAATTAAAAGATAAAGTACACGTTTTTTCCCCTCAGAAGCTACCTCCGAACTCCTTCTCTACCTCAACTTAACCCCACCACGAGAAAAGAAACAGCACCAACCCTTATTCCAACAAAATCCACTGCTACCCATCACGCCATCACATAAGTAATCCGAGCGAAACGTTATCTCTCTCGTTCGCCTCGCGCACGTATACACGCCTCGACTTCGGAAAGCTCGGCTGCCCTAGCGTATAGCAACCAGCACTGCGCTTCCATTCCACGCTAATTCGTGGCTCTTCCCGCGTTCGATTCGCGCTGCAGTTGCAGACAACGCGCGCGGCCGGCGCGTGCCCGTTGAGGCGCGCGAAACACAATGCGCAAAGGTTCGCTGCACCTAGGCGCCGATGCAGCAGCGGTTCTCAAAATCGACGCTCGCGTGTACCAGGTTTTTCTTTTTTTATTTCACGGTTGCGTGGACACGCGTGTGTATATATATGTATACGGGAAAACTCAGGAAGGCAGGAGCTGTCGTTCGTTCGCGAGAAATAATCGTGTGTATACGTTCGTGAGCGTTGAGGTTTGTCGATTGGTATAGAGTTTGTTTTGTAGTCAGTTTTTGTGGATGTATCGATGAGGAAATATTGTAACAACTGTTAAGGGAGGTAGGCATGAATAGATAAAGTAACTATAAACACGTGAAGATTTTATTAGCTTATGAATTCTCATAAAATCAACCGTTTCACATTGGCAAACGGCCAACGATATTTATTTAATAGGTCCACCAGTCCATTCAGTGGATTTATTGCCGCAGTTGACCTAAAAAAGTTCAGCAATTCGTGAATTAAAAGTTGGAACAAGTACAGAAAAAGTAGGATGAGACACGTTCTCCTCTATAGCAAACTGTCACACCACTGCAATCAATAATATATACCTTTCACTAAAGCGATTGATTAATAGCGTATATAAATTTCTATTTTTATACTTCAAAACCATTTACTTTGTTCTAATAAAGCCAGCCATATATAAAAATAAATCAACCTCAGCTCATCCTCGATCAATTAACAAATACATATACCTATATAATGGTAAAATACAAATCCCAATAAAGTTGTTCCGTACAATGAGACAAAGCATAATATACCAGCTGAAACAAAAGACGCAGGCACGCATACCGTAATTGTATTTATAAACCAAAAAATAACCCGAAGCCCGATACTCTCCACGTGCGCCTCGTGTTTAATCCGCAAACACATATACGAGTACACTGAGGAGCATGACTCACTAGCTCCGTGTTATCGACGCTCGTCTGTGTCGAGCAGCACCCGCCGACTA
>JAPYZP010002345.1:0-17803 GCA_030522985.1 Torymus sinensis
TTATTATTTATTATGGTAAATCATATAAAAATATTTGTTTTATTTACCAGACTACAACTTCTGTATTTTGTACATATTTTTTAAATATTTTCTGCGTTTTCTTGGTTGTCTCCCTGAAGAGGGGAGTATAGAAACGCTCCCGAAACGTCGGCTATAAATTAATAATTTTTACAACATCTTTTGGTTTGTTTGATGTCCGCTACCCATAATCATTTTAAGATTGTGTTGAATCTATTAAATAGAGAATATGACGAAAAAATCGTTTCATCGCTACCCAGAAATTAGCTACAGACAATTAGCTAGAGACAATTTCTACCAGGGTCGCTAAGTAATTTATTAAATAATAATTATTCTCCTAATATATTCATTTTTATAACAACTATTAAATACTATTTTGTCAGTGAAAGGCAAATACTACTTCGGGCCTATTAAGTGAATTTGCTCTAAAATTGTCTGTAAACCACCAACATTGATAAACATAGTTTGTGATACTTATTTAATGAAAACATTTCATTCCCGAGAATCAGCCAAGTTGGCTTGGTGCCGCGCGGGAAGTGCAGCCGAGCAGCAACCGAAACTTTGTACTCTTCTTCTAGTTAAAGAGTTTGAAATTCAGCGGCCGCACAAAGTCGTGGGCGGCGACGCGAGCTCACTCACAAAAAGCGCGCACTCGGCTCTCTCGAATTGAAAATTTAGCGGCGCGAACGAAGAGAGGAGGGGGCAGAAAGGCAGAAAGGCAGAAGGAAGGCACGTTCACGCACGCCGCGATGATATACACGAGGCGGAGAATAGATGTAACGGCGGTGGCGACTTTGAGCCCTCTGACATTACGCAGAACCCGGAGCCAGAGGCAGACGACAGGAAACGGCAGGCAGGCAGGCTCGAAGAGCCTCTGCCTCCAGGGCGGAATACGTTTAACGTTAATTTGTACGATAAAGGAATTATTGATTTTTACTTAGGGCTCGCTCAGAGGAACGCAGACGACGATGCCGTTGGCCTGCCGAGAGCGAGAGCGGGGGAGAGAGAGAGAGAGAGAAAAAAAGAGAAGGAAGAGAAGCGGTAAAAATAGAGGGACACGGCGCAACAGTAGCAGACATTAAGGCAGGGAGGCGCGGAAAAATAAATATATATGTATCGCGGAACGACATAAACGAATAATAATCCGAGCAAGAGGCGAGCAAAATAAATGCAGCGCAGAGCGAGGGCTCTTAAAATAGTTTCAAGAGATAACGCCCCCCTTCCTACCCGCACCGCAAGGGGGAAAGAAAATAAAAACACGAGATCACCGTCCCCTTGGAAATATACTTCGACGAGTCGCTGACATTTTTCAGATACCCTGATTGAAATTCTCCGGGGAAGTAGTCGCAACGCGAAAATTTTAAGATGCCTCTGAAATATCTTAAGAAAATGAATATATGAAGCGAGAAATGTTGCGGGAAATAAAAACCCATAAATAAAGTGCAGAAAATAATGATTTTCTGCAAACGATCAGTTTTTGTAGATACGTGACCTTTTCAAATAATTTGAGACTGTAAATATCAAACTCTGCGACACTGTTCATGCTATATTTATTTAAAACATGATTATTATGATATAGTTTCTTATACGAAATAAAAAAAAAAAAACTAAACTAAAATGCACCGTTAAAAAATTTGACACAAACCCAAACCGTGAATGTCGAAACCTATAAGCAATTTACATACTTACCAACATTTTTGTATGTTCCATTCCATTTTTTTCATTTTTGACTTTTGAAAATTAATTATCTTGTTAAACTAATTTTTAAGATCATCGAACTTACTTACCTTAGAAGATCCTTTATACTATTTTCATTTTCGCAAACAGCAAATAAGACTAAGCAGATTAATAATTATCATTTTAAAAAGTCGTAAGAATAGTGAAAAATATAAACTTATATTCTTTTGATGTTTTGTGAGAGAAAAGCTTGCGCGAGGTACATGGAATCCGAGCTGCTTTGATTATTAGCAGTATTCTAAAGGTGGAGAATAATCCGAAATACAAGGTTCAGTGAAAAGGAAGCTATTAAACTTTGAGGAGCATAGTCCAATTGTCGTCGGACACTTTTCCCTCGCACGCTAGGGAGTGCCCTCTCTAGCTCTCCGTCTAGAAAAAGTGCTTCTAAGTGAAATTCGCAGTAAGAGAAGCTCTTTCGCGACCAGCACACTCTGTTATGCGCAGGGCCCGACCACTAATCCCGAGTCCGCCTCCCCTCCTCTTTTTTCGCTGCTCTTATACGCGCGCAAAGGTTGCCGTATAGTGGAACGCGCGGCGGGGATTGCGCCGTTCTCCGCTTTACATAGAGCCCCGCGCGCGAATACCTAGCTTGCTGGCGGCGGAGAGGTGCGCGGGAGGGTGAAAATTCAGAGTAATAGGAAAACTCCGAGGCAGAAAAGAAGTTAAATCTAAGCAGACGCCTGGCGGGAGGGAGAGGCTTGGAAAATGCTCTTTTGACTCCTTTGATTCCGCGGCCGCGGCGGCCGAGCCCAGAGATGGAGCGCTGTGAGTGCCGCGGTCCTATCTGCGCTGCTATCCGCGTCGTTCTTGCCTCTCCCACCCTCGTTTTCTTCTTTCTCCCTTTCTTTTTTCTCTTTCGCCAGGCTGCCTTTGCCCAACCGCCGTCACTACTACTACGAGCTTTACATCGAGACATTCTCCGGGCTTACTTTTTCGCCCAACTCACGGAGAAATAAGTCCTCTGACTTCCTGAACTTTCTGCCTTGCGGACCAATCTTATATTTAGCTGTATGTATTGAAATGCGTATTTGTCGTTTAACTTTGCCTGACGATGTGACTGCGACATTTCAAATGTACCTACATCTTTCATTCAATGGAAATAACGTTATGCACAGTCGAAAGAAGTCGATAGCTCCATTAAATTTTATATAAGAAAGACGATATTCGAACAATAACAGTTATCAAAAGTATACTAATAATCACAAGCCTTTTTATTTAACAAAATTTTTTTAATCCTATGTATTTATACAAAAAATATCAGTGCATTTGCTAAAACTTTAGCAGCTAACTCAAAACATTGTTATGACGAATACAATAAGTGTTCCCATACTTAACCAATTTTTATATATTAAACAGAAGTAGTAATTATACATCATGTATAATAATACTATAGAAATCTAAGCTTTTCTAGATCAATCACAACGATTAACATGGTTATAGATATGTTATAAGGCACATAATGCCAGCTGTATGTACATATAACTTGATACAATCAATAAAGCTGACCTATAGGTGGGAATATTTGAAAGGCTGTTATATAGAAGTAGAGGGCACCGAAGCTGGTCGCATACGCCACCTATAAAAAGAATTAATATATTTTTAGATCAACAAGGTAGTATTGCAACTATTGGACCCACTAATAATGAAGGATATTGCACGTTATTGATATACATAGTCTGTATACTCAAAATATTGCTTGTTCTTGCACGGGATGATGAGATTAAAATTTTACAGTGTTACGCTCTTCTCCCAGTAAAACATTACAAATAATACATACATCACATTTTATTAATATTTTTATTAATAACAAAATGAAGGAATAACATCTTCAGAAGATTTAGTGGTGTTTCTCTCGCAGCTGTTATAACCTGACCCACGATGCCTTAAAGTGAATCACTGCTGACAATTTACTAGAAATCAAAATTAATTCATAATATTTACTATTAATTTGCTATATAATGACTATTGTACTCACTTGACACAGTAGTTGCCATCATTTAATGCCGCCCACTTAGTAACAGTGTTGGCTTGGTTCGAATGCATTTGCAGAGTCATACTAATAACGTACGTAATTTACCATATACCCATATATAGTACGGACATACAAAATGTACATAATATGTATGTACGTACAAATGTGTGACGGCGAATGCAAATGTATATGCGAATTTCATATTGTACGTAACGGTGCTCTACAGTAGAAATATCGTAGCTTAATGCTGGTTTACAACCTCATTATAGTCGTAGTTTTGTACTGATAATTTTTCTCAACAGAATAAGAACTCTGTACTTATTAAGAAGAATCGATACTTTTCCTCGCTAAGCAATAAACATCTGCATCTACCATGAGCATCATTTTTATTTATCAATGCGATGAGAAAAGCAACAATAAGAGAATTGCAAAAAGCACAGCCACGGCAACGGCGGAGTAGCGCCCAAGCGCGTTCGAGGAGGGGAAATGTACAGGTATAGAAGCGCGACTGAGAATGAAAAGGCAATAAAGAGCGAGAGCCCGCGGGGTGCGAAAAAAGAAATCAAAATATACAACTTGGCGCACAGAGAGAGAGAGAGAGCACTTTTATATCCGGCGCTCGCGTTGCTGTCTATTGATTCTCGACCGAGTGTAAAGCAGTGCGATTCCGAGCGATGCCGAGTCGCTCGCGACGAAGGCGGCGACGACGGCGACGACGGCGACGACTCTGGCGGCGGCGTCGACGGCTCTTCGGAATAAATTTGCGATCGCTCGGCGGCTGCAGAAAAAGTGGAGAAAGAAGTACCGGGGAGCGAGAGAGAGACGGCGAAGAAGCGAGCGAGCCGCGCACTCGCGTTCCTCTCTCGAATTCACTGCAGGCGCGCACCGGCGCAAGAATTTTCAATACCCGTGTTCCCGCTCCGCGTGCGCGCAGCCATTTCTCGACTTTCTTTTTCCCGCCCCGGGAGAAGGTCTTCCACCTTTACCCCGGACGGCCTGCAGCGAACGTCCCCTTCCGTCCGCCGCGCGCGCTTACGCGAATCGCGGCTGATGTGTAGATTTCCGAATTCGGAGCAATCTTCTCGCGAGCGCGAACGCACAGCTATCTTCCTTGCATTATCGCACTTCGAGGCGCGGCCTTCGTCAAGCGGGTTCGAGAAATTTTTAAAAGAAAATCAGAGCAAAAGGATTCCGTCCTCTTTCCGGTGAAAAAGGCCAGCCGAATATCAATGCTGTTTCAGCGCATCTGAAATAAAATCGGAGAATTTCTCCCGTCCTCCGCGGCTCGTCCCCTTGACTTTTTCCCGGCCCAGCCGGGGGTAGGGGTCATTACAAACGATGATTGGCGGGAATCTTGTTAGCCATTACGTTTGAATAATCGGGGCCCGCGCCTGCTCGCTCGACTTTCATGACTCGATCCTCGCGTAATGACGCGTGGAAATCCGCCCTCACTTGCTTCCTTCTCCCTTAGACAATAATTTTCAAGAAAGGAACGGAGGAACCGAGCCCGCCGTACTTTATCCCCCCGCTTTCCCATCCCGACTTTTTCCCTTTATCTCGGCTATCATTCCTCGTTACAACCAAATTCAATTTTATGTTAAATATCCCCGAACGAGGACCTGGCTGTGCCAAGTCTTTATATTCCTCGCTGGTGTGCATGTACTAAATTTTTCTCCCCGTTATCAATGACTGCAGGGCTACGCACTAATTCTTCGCGTGCGGGGATGCGATACGGTACTTTTATCGAGAACATATAAATTTATTGCTTCATTGAGTTTTAATTTAAGGACCCTCTTCTTTCTCTACTTTGGGGAAATATTTCTTCATAAGCAGATTGTATTATGATTAAAATGGGATTCTTATACGGATTACGGAGATGATAGAATTAGTCGAAATACGTGAAGTATAATCGAGTTCAAAGACATTGTTAATGGCCAATAAATCTGCTATATTGTAAAAAGAAAGAAACACGAAGTATCAAAATATTTAATCCTTCCTAATTCAGTCTCTCATCGACGAGGTCTTCTCCCTATACTTATAATCTGGTCCTCTGTAGCTTACGAGTCATTTGAGACGTGAAAACACACGAGCCTGTCTCGAAAACCTACTTACAACAAACAATCGGCCAGCGGCGGCATCGATTTAATATAGAGCCCCTCTACCCTGTCGTACGGATTCTAATCAAATCAAGGGAGGATTGCCAAAGTCGCGCGAGTAAAAGAGATAGAGAGAGAGAGAGAGAGAGAGAGAGAAGAGAGGGAGAGACGGCGTGGGCGGGGAGGATCAAATAAAACAGCGTATATAGGTGCGCGTCGAGAGCGAGGCGCAGCAGATCAATCTTCTCCATTCTCCCTCTGCGCGCGCGTCTCTTCCTCTTCCTTTCAGTGCGCGGCGAGCGAGGGAGAGAGAGAGACAGAGAGAGAGAGAGAGAGAGAGAGAGAGCGAATCCCACCTCTTTCCTCTTCCATTCTCTCTTTCTACCGACAAGGGGATTCGCGCACCCGCCAACCTTTTTACCGCGCACACTCGCCTATATACGCTGAGTAACCCCCCTCGACGAACTTTTCTATTCTCTGCCGGCGCGTATACGTACGTGCCTGATGCGATTGCACGCGCGCGACAAAGAAAAGAGGCGAGAGAGAGGGAGAGAGAGGAGCGCGTGCGTTTTTATCGCCCTCCCGCAGCGGTGGCGGCAGCGGAAAAAGACAGGCGGGAGAGAAAGAGCTCCACCTACCTTCCAGGATCCACCTTTAGATTTATTGACCATGGATGCCCATTATTTCACGGATTACTTCCAATTCTGCCGCGTTTCCTCGCGCGCCTATATATACTCGCGCGGAGCTATATCGTCAGAGGATCTGCGCTTATAAAAGACGAGGTAGAGAGAGAGAGGAGATTGATCGATCGCGCACTTTCACCCCGGGCTTCATTCTCCTTTTCTTGACAAATCCTTCGTTATTCATGCGCCCGGCCTCCCCCTCTTCCTTCCTTTCTCCGCGCAGCAGCTCTCGGCCGGCGCACCAGGTGCGTTTCCCTAGCGCGCCGGAGATAGCACATCCGATATTCGCGCAGAACGCCGCCGCCACCGCGTGGAAGCCTTTGATGAACGCGCGCGGCGCAGATAAGACGGCTGGCTTTATGTGCGCGCGAGTATATATACACACGCAGCTTCGATATAAAACGAGCGCGCGCGCTGCCTTCTTCTTATCCTCATTATTCTCCGCGTGTATATAGGTAGAGGCGTGCGTGGGCGGGGGGTGGGCAGCCGTACGCATGCACAGAAAACACGGCGATCGAGAGGGAGATGAGGGCGCGATTTAATCACTTGGCAAGCGTCCTTGTACTCGCGAGGAATTTCGCCATTCGTCGCGCACAATCGGCGCTGCTCCTTCTTTCTCTCGCTCTGCATCTTTCCATCTGGCACTTGAGAGGGAGCGAGCTTTTCACTCTGGCATTCCGCGCCGTTCAATTACCAATATGCCGATATACGGCCAGCTCTCGTGTTAGTGATGCAATTCAACTGGAGAAAGTCTCTTCCCATTGGCTTCCTTCCAACTGCTTACTAGTTACGCGGAGAGTCGGCCTCTTTCCATTCTTGCGCCCGCCCCCGGCCCGCCACGTGCCTTATCGCCGGAGAGCCGACGAGTAGTCAGACTGACGAGAGCGACTGCTGCCCCTACGGCTCGTTATATCCGATTTCCCCCGGCTCTTTCGCCCGGCTCTCCGCGGCGACACACTGCACGTATCGAGGAGCGGAACGGAGGAGAAAGGAGGAATTCCGACTTGTTGGCGCTCGCACGCGCGGCCAAGCTCGTTATTGCACGCTCCCGCGCGGCCAAACGAAAACGCAGCGTTTTTCCGCCCGCGAATTTGCCCTTTAAACGAGCTCAAGCGTGAACAAAATCGCGAAATAGTAGCCGGCCCCTCGCGCAGCGCGAAATAAGGCGAAAAAGTGCGCTGTATGGGTGTGTGTGCATAGCAAAAAGCGAGCATAGTAACGAGCTCTTTAACAGGCGTGGCGCCAGGGGCTTTCCAGAGCCAGCCGCGCGCAACTTCGCCGATGGAAAATGTGGAGGGTTGCGCCCGCCTGCGCGAAAGTGCCGAGCGCGTACCTCCTATATAGCAGCTCGGCTCGACGTCCTAATGCGATTTCGATATCGTCCCGGACATTTCGCGAAGCGACTGCCGCCGCCGCCGCCACCCCCTTCCTATGTATATAGAGCGCGCTACGGGAATCGAAATCGCGTAAGGGAACGAGAGGGAGAGAGAGTGAGGAGGTGGGAAGGGGTGACTTCCTGTACGGGGGTGGGATGCGAAGGGGCTCGGCGCGACGCGGGGGCGAGAGAGAGAGAGAAGGGAGGCGCGCCACGGGGAGTGGAGGAAAAAACGACCAAGAGAGAGAGAGAGACAGGGAAAAAGAGTGCCGGAGAAATGGAAAAACGGACGAGGAGGAAAACGTAAGGGAAAACGGGAAATAACGTGGCAGAGGAGAAAAAGCTTTATTTTTTCTCCGGCAGTCTGTGTTTGAGGTATGAAATTGTTGTAGACGATGACGTTGCTCAAATACTCGCCGCCAGTGCCGACGAGGAAAATTGAAAATGCTGCAAATCAAAAATTTAGTTGGAACGCAGTTTCGTCGAACCTTGAGGCGGTATATAATGCTTATGTGTATGTTATATCAAATTAATAAATATATGATGAAGGTTTGGTATAGATTTTCTGAAAAAAAAAGAGAAAAGCCCGCGATGTAAAGAAATGGGAATCGGGAAAATTGAAAAGGCGACGTAATTGCGAAAAAGTGACGGAGCAAGAAAAAAGAGGAAGAGAATTGAGGGAATCGAGATTGGGTTAAAAAGGTAGAAAAAAAAGGAGAAGGGAAGCAGAGCGGGGAAAAGGTAGTGCGAAAGAAAGAGGGTGTGGAGGAGGGGGCGGCGTGTTACGTATGCGAGCGACGCATCAGCTCTCTTTCTCTCTTTTCTGCCATCTTGGAATCGACGTCGATCAAGCGGAAGGAAGGAACTTCTGCGCAGCAGTCCTGGAGGCGGACGCACGGAGATGCGCCGCTCTCACGTTCTTCCTTCTCTTTCTCACTCTCTCTCCTCTTTCTCCTCGCACACACGAGCGAGCTGCTTCTTTCGATCGGGCGCCGCGGCGCCGCCGCCCCCTTACAAGACGACGGCGCGCCCGACGAATGCGCGGCCACGTACGCGAACGTATATATAAGGAACTTCCTTTGCTCTCTTTCTCTCCCTCTCAGCGGTTTGCCTCCCCCGCAACTCTCGCATGCGTACTGCCAAAGTGGCTCTCTCTCTCTCTCTCTCTCTCTCTCGCTCCTTCTCGCGGAGACAGAGAGACGGAGAGCTTTCTTTCTCTGCCGACGGGACGAGAAGCTCCGCGGAAAAATGGCCGCGATAGCGTGCACGTATAGAGACGCTTGCGCCAGCCGCTCTTTGTGCCATTGTCTCGGATCCCGAGCGATAGGGCAAATCCTCGCTTTTGTATTTAAAATAGTGTCAATGAAGAAATTACTTTGGAATTCGCGGCTCTTGCATGTAAATTCTCTAGGCGCGATCTCGTCGCCGAGATAATGAGAACAGGCTGCGCGCAAGCCTACCCGAGTAAACAATCAGTCAGATTTTTTCTACCCGCAAGCAAAAAAAGTCTTTTATACTGTAAAACTTATTTTATCGTGGGTGTCTGAATCAGTTAAGAAATTCACCTCGTTTAGCGGGAATGCACGCAGGGAGCCGCGTATTTTCCAAATCTCTCTCTAATCTAAGGCTTAAAAAATATATTACAAATTCAAATGAGATTGCATGCTAGAAAAAAGTATACTTTTATCAAGATATTACAAACTTCGCACGCTCATTCCTAGATAAACTTTCGGCTTTTTTACTGCAGGCTATACACCAGTGAAGATTAGAATAAAAAATTTTCTTTTTATCAATAAACGTAGTTGGCTGAATAAACATTTTTAAATATATTTATTCCTATGAATTCAAGTGGCACGATTTGTCATATTGAAAGACTACATAAGTCTTGTGTAAGAATGAATAGATGCTTCGAAAATTTATGCAAGAAACGTCAAGTGAACGAACTAAGGTGAATAATTTTTCGAAAAAATATTTCTCTGATTTTTCCAAGGTCTAATGAAAATCATAAATCAAATATTTCTCAGATAGCATGAGCATAACGCTCAATTTCTTATGGTTTATACGGCTTTTTTACGTATACCTAAACGGGATTCGAGATCCAGCTGATTACTACGACGTGCGTAGGTGGATGGAGTGAAAGTACATCGTATTTTATACACGAATGCAAATGACCTTTTTTTACTAGTCATTTTCCCGAATGTATTCACGGAGTGTTATATGTAAAGGCGTATATATATTCCGAACAAGCGCGCGACTGTTAACGATGTATTTGAATGAAATATATACACGGGAATAATAATAGCCACGTAAGGACAGCGGGGTAGATAAGGACTTTCTATCGTGCCGCCTGTAAAAGATCCGAGATCACTGATGATTTATAGTTTATTACAGTTCGACACGCGAACCCACGGACTTCATCTTTGTCCTCTCCTCCCTCATGTTCCTTTTATGTGTGTCTGATCTCCGAGCTGAAAGGAACGATTTAAATTACGATTTAAAGCGTTTTTTTAAACATTTCAATCAACTATTGTGTCACGAAAAGGTCATCAGCTTTGATGGAGCCATGAAAAGCTGTCATTACAATAATAATTTTTCGCATAAAAAAGAGCGTAAATTAAGGATTACAGGGAAAAAATGGTAAATTAGTATATAGCGGTTAAAGCGTAGCGCAGAAATGAGAGTCAAGTTAAATTGGATGAATGAATAAGGCGAGGAGAAATATTTAAAGAAAGCCGTAAAGTCCCTGGTGAGACACAAGAAGCTCGAGCGGCAATGAAAAGACGAAGGAGGAAGAAGCTGATAATGAGAAATCGGAGAGGGGAACGGGAGAGGCGTCTTCGAAGGGTAAAAATTGTGCCAATCGAGAAATGAATTCGGTCAGTGTGCCGTGGCTCTATAGCTCTCTCTCTCTTCTCTTTCTCTTTCTCGGCTGCGCGAGAGACGAGGGTTGAATGAATCCGCGACCTTGGCCCCGGGAGGACGATGGCCTGGGGTCGGTAAGGTAATTAAATGCCAAGGACGGGGTTGCCTCGGTGCGCTAGCGCGCTCGCCTGCCGCTATAATGGGTAAGATAGAACGAAGGGTGTTCGAGGGACGGGGCTAATTGCCGATGCAAGGAGAAGCACCACCCCGGCAGCGCCGCCACGAGAGAATCCTTCAAGGTGCTCATTCACCGACTTAACCTCCAATTATTTAAACTTCCATTTCCCGCCCCGCCACGCAGCCGAGCGATTCCACCTCGGCGGAGCCTCTCTCCTATATACAGCAAGGGAATGAACGCGTAATCGACATTTCTCGCGCTAATGAAATTTCCTCTCCCGCCTTTTTCACCGGCAATAATGCTCTCGTTCATTTTTTTCCAAGTTCATTCTAATA
Source organism: Torymus sinensis (assembly GCA_030522985.1). NCBI lineage: Eukaryota > Metazoa > Arthropoda > Insecta > Hymenoptera > Torymidae > Torymus > Torymus sinensis. Next base: position 11,257 of record JAPYZP010002345.1, read on the forward strand.
AAAGGCACAATTGCGAAATAAAACAAAAGGGACAAACAAAGTTGAGAATTCATTTCAATTTGCAGGTGAAGTTTTGAGAAAAGAAGAAGCGGTTAAAAGACAATGGCTTAGCGGCAAAGAGCGCGAGCAGTCTTGTTTCGTAAGACTCTTACTTTTAACTTGCTGGAAGTTGCGGCCGCGGGAAAGAGAACCGCTGTTCAGAAGTAGCCCAGTAACAAATTAGCATCCAAGGATTGCCCTTGGCGTCAGCTATATTCCCTCCTCCTTTTACTTTCCTCGGTCCTCTCATTTCCCTCTCTTTCTCATTCTCCAGCCTCCGCCCGCTTTTATCCGCGGCAGACTTCTTTTCTCTGTTCGTTCGAGTTATTAAAGAAAGCCTTTGGGGGTCAGGTCGAGCTAGGTCACGGCGCGGCCGCGGAATAATGAGCGAAGAAAGTTAAACGAGAGTGTTTTTACGCGGAAAAGAAATTGCTCGGGCCGTCGCCTCCCCGGCTCCCCGCCTCAGCGCCGAGACGGGGCCGAGCGACGCCCCGGAAAATGAGAAAAAGGAGGAGAGGCGGAGGGGCGAAGGAGAAAAATCCAGCGGCCGGGGCTGAGCCGCTCTGCCATTCATTACCGCCAGTTACCCTTAATGGAATCTTCGTGTCCTCATCTTTCCACTGTCTCGGCCCGGGCGCGCGGTGCGCGCGGTAATTTCTGTTTTGCTAAACAACGAGAGCTCGTTTGTACGTGGCATTGTCGGCTTTGCTCTCGCCCGCTCCCGCACCCAGTCAGCCAGTCACACGCGCGCGCGCATATAGTTAGACGACGACACGCTTTTCCCTCTGGCTGGCTGCACGGACCTTTTGTCGACGGCCAACACCCGCTAAATAATTACGAGGCAAAGCGTGGAAAAGAATTCGGTAGCGGAGAAGACGACAACGCCGCAGGACGTTTACTCGCTGTGCTCTCGCGAATTCATTCCTTCCATGTCGGTTTTCGTTAGCCCTGTACTTTATTCTTTTAGGATTAAACTGGGTGTCGCAGCCAGAAATAGTATTTTTCTGCAGATGCTATTAATTTCAGAGTCTTCTGTATCAAACGAAATTATCTCCCTACAAAAATTTGATGTTATTAACTATAGGCTATAAATTATATTTTATTTTACGCTTGTACTAATTTATAATTATACGATCAATACAACATCTGTTCTTAATTACAGTAAAGTTTGCAAGGTTCAAAAAGAAATACATAATCTCTACTCCAATTATTCGTTGTTGGTTACTCCAATACTTAAAGAAAAGAATTGATTTTGAACACTACACTTCGCTCGCGCATACCTAGTACAAAAATTTGATTCGGTGAAAGATGAAGTCACGAAGATTGATCTAAAATAAACATAGAAGCATAATGTACTGATAAATAATGAATGAATCCCTGGTAGAAATTTGTCTATTATGAAATGGTCAGAAAGTCAGTAAATAGGTAGAAAAAATGGCTAGACGGCCATGTTGAAATTGTTTTTCCCCTATTACTAACCTTCAATATTCAATTTAAATTTACTCAGACTTGACGTTACATTCAAGAGCATTCAATTGTAATAGATAGCTTACAAAAATGGAAACAATAAACACAGTCTAAAGAAATATTTACAGATCTACTTTCGTTGATATAAACAGAAATTAATATAATTGTATTAGATTCTGTTTCTCTTACTCTTCTTACAAGAATAAGCCTTCTACTAGCCATTTCCTAACTAAAAAAACTGACCAACAGTTTCTTTTTGTCTCCAATTTTAATACCTTTGAAATATTTAAGAACTACCTTGTGTACATCTCTAAAAAAAGTCTTTCTATTTTCAATCTATTAAATGGTCGAATAATGTTGGAAAAATCGTTCCATCCATAGATAGAAATATGTAAGAATAGTAGCTAGTTTATGATTATGCTCCACTAAAACTAGCTATTTATTAGGCAAATAAGGAAGTCGGTCTCCACCAGCGATATAAGTAATTTAACATCAAAATGTATGAAATTCCCATTATGAAAAGAAGCTGGTTATACCTTATCGAACCAGATAGTTGAGAGTGGCTAACTATTGAGCGCAGTACGAACAAGAAAAAATAGTTTTACTGAGCAAAATATTTATATTAAATGGTGTCATAAACATAGTCAGATTGCCAATTTTTAATAAATTAAAGTCCACATAAGTATACTCTGCAGGTAGAAATTAGCCCTTCAAAAATCGGCAGGAAAACAGAAACTGGCTATTAGAAATGGCTAGTTACTAGACAGAAGTATAGTGCTTTTTCAATCAAGTTCTTCCATTTTATGGAATGGCCTTAATCTCAAAATTCATATCTTTCATAGTAATTTAATCATATATTGAAAAACTTATACTTTCAAGAGATTGTTTGCCGGGATATAAACAAAATCCCGATAACAAATCACTTGTTTACTAGACTTTTAGTGACTTCATCTGTTAGTTGTATTAACTATAGTATCAAAATGCTGAATTAATAAGTGGTACAAAATTGAGATCGTTTTTGCGGCCAATAGAAAACATGAGGCCATTTTTTACCATTTTGTTCAAACTAGTCATTTACCATCGAAAAGCCGATTTGAATTTCTACCAGGCTGTTTTTCCGATTATTCTAAAAAGACTGATTTTCGGTCGAATTGTATAAATTTAATTACTGCAGTCCATGTGTCTGGTCGATAGGTGGTTCTGGTAGAGACTATCGACGATAACGGGGCGCCGCATATCGCACCTGCGCATCGAACATTGCGCATATAAACGGCTCTCTCATACGTTAAAGAGCAAGCGCGTAAGACCGAGAGATAAATAGGAGGCATCCGGGACTTCCTGGTCTCGAAGCGAAGAGTTGAGTTTACGGGACTTGTATATCAATGCATCGGTGTTCGCACACACGCGCGCGCGGATACATACAGCGAGCACGGCACACCCATGTCAAAGTTCAAGCCGGCGAACAGATTGCCGCGAGAGAGGGAGGCGTTACGGGTAAATATTGCCGATAATTACGTGATTTAAGGCTGGCCACGGCTTTCTAATCTACGAGCGATTCCCCGAGGCGGGCAAAAATCCACTCGGCCCGCGCGCGGACGGGGAAATCGGATGAAATTACGGATCATTGATCTTGCCCCTTTCCTTACCTCAGCTCGAAAATATAAAGAGAGGCGTGCTGCTGCACGGGCATAAGTACGTGCGCGCGTGATAAACGCTCCGCGTGGCTCGTTTGCCAATGAGGGGCCGTTTTTTTTTCACGGAAGCTCATCGCTCACGCATGTTAGCCGGGCCGAGATTCCCGCCGGCTCGGGCACGCGGGGAATCTTAATTAGCCTAACCGAGTTTCGAGTTGCCTCGATCAATTTAGCCCGAGTGTGTACGCCGATATTCCCGATTGAGAGAGATCCCCAAGCTGGAGAGGGGTTAATCTCGGAATTATTCGCGCTCGCACGTGGCCAAACGAATTTATTGCTAATGAGCTGAAGGCTGCTTAGCTGCGTTAGATATTACAAGTTTCGCGCGAGCGTAACATTGATGATTGCGCTCTAATCTGAGCAAACAGACGTAACGAATTGCAGCTACGACTATACGTATAAGATACGATATAATTCTCAAAGGTGTACGTTCGCTTTACACGAGTTTTTCAATTCGCGAGCGCGCGCACAAATTAATTACCTTCTGCCCCAACAATATATACACGCGTGCATATCTCAAGCAGCCACCAATTCTTTATGCTGATAATTTTAATTGATTCTCACGAGAGTTTTTCATTCTGAACTGTACAGCTAAGAATTTTTGCGGAATGCGTATACTTTATGCACCGCGTCGTAATAAAGCTATGCGGAAAACATTCCATAAGAAGTTAACGGTGCAAACTTTCTCCGCTAGAAATCATTGTTTCACTTTTTTTCCTCTCCAGTTTTCTAGTCGGAGGATGTATTTAGTGTATCCTTGGGCTAAATGGAAATAATAGATAGCTTTTTTACATGCAACTACACTTCCAATCGAAAATCCCATTGGAACCACTTACACAATCAATTCCTCTGTTATTTATTGCGGAAAGCGTGTAATTAGAAAACCAATTAGAATATTTTTTAGCCTCAAACGTCGATTAATAATTAATCATTCGCTCATATGAAACGCGTCCGTTAGAAATGTATATTTTTATCAAATAAAGACAATTTGCCAGGTGTCTGTGTTCCATATTAAAATGATTTATGGCTCGAACGATTTAGTATACATATGGTTAATTGGATTTGTTATTTGAATGGGTCGAAATAAAAGGCGTAACCGCATTGAATAAAAAATACTTTAAACTTGTATAATAATATCGATGTGAATCCGAATGAATAAAAAGAGCGACAAGAAAGATGCAGTCTCTGTCTGTCTCCGAGTCCTCTATTTCTCGGCTCTTGTCTCAGTGCATGCAGCTCGCGCGATCGAGCGACGCCTCGGGCCGCGACAGGTGAAAGAGAGGCGTGGCTCGCTGCTCTCTTCCCCGGCGCGTAAGGACGGGCATGTATCATCGTTGTATCAACGCTCGGGCGCGAAAAAGAGAAGAGCCTCGCGCGCTCGCGCCGAGGAGATAAATTTTCCCGCAGCCGCCTGCGCGACGTCCCATATAACGCGACGCGCGCGCGTCTCACGCCGGTGATTACTCGCACGTCACGAGCGCCGCGAGAAAACATCCAGGGGGAGATTCAGTGGCTCGTAAAGTGCTAGATGCGTTCTTGCGCGTGCTGGACCTCCCGCTGACCCGAGCTGCGTGATGCACGAAGCAAGCGCTATTATAGACTTGCGTCACTCGCATCAATCACGCTGCCGCCGCTAGTGCGCCGCTAGTGCGCCGCTAGTGCGCGAGAGAGTCACGAGAATGACGATCGTCGGGGACAAGTTTATATATATATATCGACCATTTTTCCAAAGCATTAAACATTTCTGACACTTCTTGCGCAAGCGGTTACTATTTTCGGATATTTTTTATTATAAATATAGCTCTGGCTGTACATTACATGTACTAACTACGTTTTTCTGACAATGCTATGAAAATGTTGTCCAACTCTATTCTTACTTCATTTTAAAATACATGTTTTCACGCCCGTCCTGAAATATTAAGTAAGCACTTAAGAGGTGTAATGTATAATCAGTTTCTTCATTTCCTCTGCTCGTAAAGAAGGAAAACAGTTTTGCGCCCACGAATGTGCTCATTGTCCGCGAAACAAAGAATTCATAATATCTCACGTCTCTCGGTGTTTTTAAGGTGTTTCGAAACACGAGCGGTTTTTTCTCTCGACGATAAGCCCGCAGATTTAGGGGCGCGGAATTACGGCGCTCGCGATACTTTCCTCGGCAGGTCGAGTAAAAATTGGAGAAAAGCACAAAAGGCCGAGAGTCGCGAGAAAGATGAGTTCCGAGATTGAAAAGGCGTGCGCGCGTGGTCAAAAGCGCGAGAGAGCTGCAGCCGAGGAGAGAAAGGACGCGTCTCCGCGCGACAGCAGCCGCGCGACGGACGAGCGATATTTCACCGTCGTTAGGAGATGCTTTGAACTTTTTACTGCTCCAGCCGAGCGCCTAAAACACGGGGATTTATCATCGTTTAAGGCATAAAGAGGCTTTCTGCCTCTCTCTCTCTCTCTCTCTTTCTCCCTTTCCTCGAGCACCGCCGCTAAAATGTTAATTCTAACAGTTCGCGCGGGGGCCGCGATAAATCGTCGATTTCTCGGACAAGGAGAATCGCCTCCGCCTCTCTCTCTCACTCGGCGTGGATAAAAAATCTCATCATAGGAGAAAATGCCCTTGAAAGCGCGCAGGATAAGCCATAAGCCTGGGAGGGAGGGAGCGTGAAGGAAGAAAGGAAGTTTTTGAGCGAGCAGAGAGAGGGACGATGATGAAAAGACGGCAGCGAAGGCGGCCGATGAGAAAGGGGATAAAAGTTAAAGGTGGTGCGGCGCGGTGGCGGTGCGCGACTGCCTTGAAAGAGGTAGAAGAAGCCAAGGAGGCAGAGGCGCGGAAGAGGGGCTGTTCTTAGAAAAGCCGACGCACACACGTATAGAGGACGGCAGATCAATGCGCAGAGCTTCCCGCCCCCGCGGCCGCACGCGCACCTCGCTCTATGCGAACCCTTTCCGCGCTCTCTCTCTCGAGCCTTTGCCGCCGTTCAACCCTTTCGCCCCAGCGCGTTTTTTCCTCTCCCGCGCACCCCGACCGCGAGATGGCCTGATAAAACACGAGTCGCCGCATCTGTCTTTGATTTTCCCCCCGCGGGCGAAGATCGTGCGGGCGCGCGCGCGAGTGGAGCGAGGAAAGAATCGTATTAATGAAAGGGCTTTCCAGCGGCTGCTCCTCGTTATTACGTTATGCATACAGGCGCTCCCGGGGAAAAGGGTTTGTTTAGGCGGAAAAAAAAACTCGTTTCAGATGTGTGAGAATCAAGAGCCGTCGTTAGGGAAATGCGCGCGCGCTCGCAGCAACCAGGCGGGCAATCAATAACGCTGGATTAATAAGTGCTTCTCTCTGCTCTGCAAATCTCATATAGGTTATT
>JAPYZP010002346.1:0-13668 GCA_030522985.1 Torymus sinensis
AAACAACCAGAAAAACCTGGTTTGGTAAGTGTGCTCGAAAAAAAATTTTTAAAAGTACTTTTGGGCTTTTGTCCCAGATTTCGTGGGATTTGCACATATGTGTATTATGGGTGTGTGTATGTATATACATATAAGAGTGGTTATCCGATGACCCGATAAAGAGAATATAGATGCCGGGCTATCGTATACGTGAGCGTATATAGGGTTGCGTCGTGAATAGATTTTAATTTTTTAGTCGAATTTACAATGAGTATATTTGTGCATCTATGATGAAGTGTGGAGTCGAAATTATTATTCACGAAATTGGTAGTATTTATAGGAATAATTTTATTGGAATGTTTAATATAATAGGTGAATAGTTTTGTAAAAAGAATCGGCTACTGTCAATTCTTAGTTTTATTCGGAATCTCAGAATATATATAGTTTACCATTATACAATTTGTATCTTATAGAATCGAAGATAATCTCATGACTATATATTATGTGCAAATCCCACGAAATTTGCTACGAAACTCGAAATATGATTTTGAAAATTTTTTTTTTGGATATATCTACCAGACCTGATTTTTCTTGTTGTTTGTAGTATAAGTAAGAGAAATTCGTGGTTGAGCAGCGTCCATCAAGTTACTTATTTTTTCTAGAACAACTTCTTACTTTTTAACAAAATGCCAAAAAAAGCCCTTCTATTCAAACCTCAGCCATTTAGCCCAGTAACGATCTACTTAAGTATAAAAAAAGAAATTCAACCATACATACCACAAACAACAAGAAAAACCAGGTCTGGTATAGGTATGCTAAAAAAAAAATTTCAACACCCTATTTCGGTTTTGGTCGCAGTTTTCGTGGAATTTGCACATATATACGGTAAATTAACTATCTAATTTTTTTTTCTTCTTTTTTTTGATAAAATATGCAAATAAGCAATAGACCAAAATATCCTAAAAACAATACACGAATTTTTGTTTAAAAAAAAAAGAAGAGGAAGAAGAAGCTTATTATAATATAGCAGCGAAAAACTTAAGAGTCCAAATTCATTTTTAAATGCTGCACGCTCGTAACATGCAGCATCTCTTAACCTCGCGTTACCAATCCTCGCGCACACTTACACTCTCCTTCCCGGCGCAGCTCTTATACACAGCCCAATTTCATCCTCGCACTCTCTTTCTCCTTCCTCTGCGCGCAGCGCGTCTGACAATATTGAGTAGAAGATTACTGTTCGCTCGCTCGCTCGCGCGCCATAATGGCGACGCGCCAGGGTAGAATAATTTCGGCGCGCGGCTTCTTTGACTGTCACGCCAACGAGGCTCGCGGCTGGCTGCGCGGCTATATATGCGCGCGAGCGAATTTGCACCTAGGCCTCTCGCGCAATTTTCGGGAGTTGGTTCGCGCGTATCCGGTCCGAGCACACACACACACACTTTCTCGTCCGCGGCGTTGTTTTTGCGCCAGCGCAAAACTTTTTTTTTTAATTTTAATTTCGAACGCGCAGAGAGCTACCGTATGCCGCGGTTCTCGTCCGCACGTGTGCATGGGTTTATAGGTATATGTGTATAACGTGTGGATGATTGGCGTTGCGGTGATGGTTGCGGAGAAAAACGGGGAAGTGGCGATATATATCGTGCGTTTAATGGGACCTTCATGCATCGCTTTGCGCGCTCGGCCGGTTGCTGCCGATGCTGCTGCACTGCTTGTATTTAGGGTATAATGTTTTATTTCCGTCTTCTAAATATACGCTTGATTTCTTTTTTTTAGTTGGGCATGTACGTACATTATAATACGTATTGCTTATCGATATCGATGGTGAATGTAAAGTTCGTTTTGTTAATTTATGTAGTTGAATTTTTAGTAAATTGCGTTTTTGGTTGATGAACAAAAAACAACAATTGTTTCCAATATTAAAATTAGCTGAAAACTAATTCATCCATGAGGTTTAACTTCAAGGTACAGCAATGGACTTTCAGACAGAGCTCTGTGTACTGTAAGGTATTTAATTTTAATTCGTTCAATTTTTTTCTATGATTTATAATTCATCTTGGTAGGGAGTTAACACTCACGCGGTTACTGAGTGCGGCTCATTAATATTTATAAAATATAACATATAAACTCTATTTTCCAACATATAATTGTATACGTGAAATCTTTTTTGTAACAGTTAAAATAATGCTCATATTTACAAAAATTAATCGTTCATTTTATTCGATACTTGAATAAGTTTCCGTCGTTTTTTGTTAAAATTTAAGAATTTATTAAAATTAAAGAATTAAGAATATTTCATTCAAAGTATTTACCGTCGTTAGCTATATAACATTTTGTCATTTTTCAGGCAATAAATGGATGACATTATACAAAAATTGTTCTTCTTTTGAAGCGATCAACCCAATTTTTTATATCTTCATAAGCAGTGAAGTGCTGCTCCGAAAGGCTATGTTGTATAAGGACTAAGTAGTTCTAACGCTTCTTTGACCGATTTTGCTATGTGAGATCGAGCAGTGTCATATTGAAGAATGACTTTGTCATGCCTTTTGGCATATTCTGGTGGTTTTTCCTTCAATTCTCGACTCAGATGGACTATTTGTTCTCGATAGCAATAAACAGTGATGGTTTTATTTGGTTTCAGTAACTCGTAGTATATTATACCTTTTTGATCCCACCAAATAATCAACATGACCCTACTTCCATGCATATCCCGTTTTGCTGTCGATGTTGATGGCTGGCCAGGCTTTACCCGTGATTTCTTTCTTTTTGCACATTGTTAAACGTCTTTCAACGTCTCTGGCTTCCAAAACATGTGGCACCCACTAGTCTCGCTCACCAATAACTCCTATTGCTTTTAACCGTTTACTAACAGTTGATTCATCAACATTTAATGATGTTGACCATTCCATAAGTGTCTGATATGAATCTTCATTCAATAATGTTTCTAACTCTGCGTCTTAAAATTTGTTTGGAGCGCCAGAGCGTCCTTTGACTTTCGCCTCATAATCACCGTCTTTAAACCGCTGAAATCATTCTCTACAACTTCTTTCAGATAGAGCGTTATCACTATAAACTACTTCCACGAGTCAACGATGATTTTTAGCTTCATTTTTCTTTAAAAAGAAAAAATAATGGAGTATAAGATATAGATGCGGTACCATCTTAAACTACACGCACGCGTACTCGTAACGGCATCTATTAGTAAACTGCGGAAACTTATTCAAGTATCCAATAAACGAATTGCACGTATAACATGATAACTATCGAAAAATAAACATTTGCTAACAGAAATGATAATATATATTTTTCCATTAAACAACGACCCTCTTGCAGCCACCATCCCCCCAAAATTTACATAATAACGTTTAAGTGAATAAAATAACCCCTTATCACATCTCAATCCTTTTTCCCTCCCCTCTCCTCCCGCTCTCGATCAACCCACCCCCGGGCATAATCGGGAGCAAAAGCCACACACCACCAGCAGTAGCGATGATTAATCCACTCGGGCCGCATATTTCAATCCGCGTGATTTTTGCGCGGCCGGCGGCAACAAACCAATCTTCGCGCGGCCATCTCCTCGTCGCCACGATACCTATCGCGCGCGCTCGGAGATAGAGATAGAGGCGCGCGCAGCGGCGCAGTGCCTCCTTCCTATCGTATTTCACGTGCCGTCTCTCTCTCTTTTTCTTCGCGGCTGTGTATATATATATGCAGGCACGCGCGCACGCACACGGCGGTAGGCGACATGTATGCCGCGGACGTGACTTATTGCCTACAAGCGCCACTGTAAATCCTCAGATGTGCGCGCGGGGAGAGAGAGAGAGAGAGAGAGAGAGCCTCCCTAGGTGTACGCCTTTTTTTCCATATAAGAGAGTGCGGATGCGGATGCGGCGAGCGAAGGGGTAGGGTAGGTCGCCGTTTTTGAGGATGTGCTGTGCACGATGGGTGGGACGATGGGAGAGGCGAGTGGGAGCAGGGGTTGGTTGGTTATCCGTGTAAAAAAATTTGTCTAGATCTGGTCAGGGAATAGTCTGGCAACGGACACTTTTACAGGCAAATATAATTGTTTGTTTGAAACGTCTAGGAAAAATGGCAGACTTTTTCCCAGACAAATAAATTTTTCCTCATAAAAGTCGTGGATAAATTAAAGTCCCTGTAGACGTTTCAAACAAAAAATTATTTGTCTGATCCTGACAAATTTTTTTACACAGGTTGAATGCTTTGAGTGGTTGGAGGTAGAGTGTGGAATGGCGCAGTTCCGATTTCAAATTTTCGGGCAAAATATACTCTCTAAATTTGAATTGGTGAAAATTGCTCCACCCATTAATTTAGTGGAAAAAACTAATAATGAAATGTAGTGTATATGCACTAATAAATTAGTAGTTTTTTTCCACTAATTTCTTGAGTGGAGCAATTTTTACTAATAATTAGTAGTTTTACACTGATTCAGCTTTAGAGAGTATATAATAATTAATTCATTGTATTACGGATAATGATATTTTTGCCATATTTGCACAATATCCCTCATTACCATAAACATGTGGAAAACAAAGATTCGTAGATCAAATTTTTAATTATTAGAATTCGCCGTAAATCTTCCTTTTAACAATAATATGAGGAAAGAAAATTTGCATATTGAATTCTGGAATTATTATTCGGTTGCTTTTTCATTCTTAATAAATTTAAAGAGTATAAAAATATCTTAAGGGAATGTTTAACATTTAATCACGAACGAAACTTTTTACCGTTGATACATACAACATATAAAATAACGAATGATGATGAAAAATGTCGCGCGCGTTATTTCATTATTTCCCGAACCCAATATACAACCAAAACCATATCCTCAAACTGATTTCATCAACATTCAATAACCCATCTATCAGACCACCGTTTCCTGACAAAATAACAACTCCCCCATCCACGTACACGCACCTCCTCATAACGCACAACCGACAGTAATTGCATCTCGGCCAAACCCGCACACACATACACACACACACACACACACAGATACTTGCGCGGGGTTAAAATTCCGCCGCCGCCCGGCGTATAACAGGTGACTTTCACATCCCTATAAAACACTGAAACCCGTCACCGTAAATCTCTCTTCTCTCTCTCTCTCTCTCTCTCTCTCTCTCTCTCGCGCGCGCGCGCGCGCGCGCGCTCAGAGATCCTCTTTGCCCCCGCGGTAAACTTATCGGATTTATGAGTTTGCTTTCCAGCGCGCGTATATATGTACACGTGTAGTGCGGACTTTTCCTCGGGTGTATATGTATACGCTCACCCGTGAAATCAGCGGCGCGGGCCGATTGACCGCGGCGCCGCTCGCCGCCTTGTAATCTTCGCGGTCCGGTTGATGGCGCGGTGTTGCTGTTGTTTTTTCTTGCGGTATATGAGCGGGGGCAAAGGGCGTTTTTAGCGCTGCGGTACTTATTCGCTGGATTGGCTTTGAGCAGGAGAATGCACGGGGTCTTGAGGTGTGAAAGCGAGATTATATTTTTTTGAATGTGTATACATGTGTGGAATAAGTATTAGAGCGTATATAAGACGATTTTATTTTCGAATGAGATACTTAAGTTAAGTGAGTAGATCCATTATGAATCTATATTGTTATATGCATAGTATACTAGGCCTTGTATTATTGAATTTGAATTTTATTCCAAATTGTTCTCACTTTTTTTAATAAAAGTATCAAGTTTTTTTTTTATTTAATTTTATGTGTATTTCAAATTTTGGAATAAATTATTTTTTATCCTAATATAATAATATAATACTATTTATTTGAAACATATTGTATCCAAAGTATTATTGCCTTTTCAGATTATAACTAACTTCCCGCGTGAAAATGATACATGAGATCTCATATGAGATCGTAATTGAAGCTAACAACGATCTATTTTTATTAATTAATAAATAATTGGTTTTTAATGTAAAAGAATGAATAGATATTATGTTCAATGGAATATATAGAAATGTAATCGAATAAAATAGTAACACTAATAAAATGTATTGATAAAACTTATTATTTTTTCTCATTTTCATATTTATTAAAACATAATATTTATTCATGTTTTTACATTAAAAATAAATTATTTAGGAATTAAAATTAAAATTTCCGATGAGATCTCATATGAGATGTCATATAAATCTCATATGTCTGAAATTTATATAACGGTCTCACATGAGAACTCTATGAGGTCTTATACAAGATCGTTATGTCAGCTTCAATAGCGATCTCATACAAGATCTGATATATTATTATCACGCGGGTGACAAATTTCCATTCAGCGTTACCCAAAATTATCATTTTTGTCTGTTCTTAATACATCAATCCCTTTCCTCCGATACATATACCTTCTACCTTAAAAATACCATCTTAAAAATCACCTATCAAGCCCTAATTTTCACAAACCAAAAAATCCTGCGCCTCACCCAGATTGCTTTCTTCAGTTGGACCCAGTGCAGCACACAATGAAAGTCTTTCTCATTTACTCAATACATACAGCGAAATAAGTATCACATGAGAACAGAATACAGATAAATCGAACACCGAGGCGCGGCGGAGGACAGAAGGAAGAAAGAGCGAACAGGATCACGCGCCAGCTTTTTTGCTTATACACTATATTGGGCGCATCACGCGAATTCGCCGCGGGCCGGATGTTCTCGCGCGGGTTCTGCACGACGCGGTTGCATACCCTTCCCGAGCTCAACCGGACAGAGAGAGAGGACTACGGGAATTCCGGCCGAAAGTTTTTCGGCACATATCACACGTCCACTACATTACACGCACACTCGTATTCTCACGTCTGTGTTTATAAACGAACTCGCATGTATGTACGTACGCATCATGCAGCAGTCGAAATTACAGGTGTCCGTTCGTTTCCGACGAACACATATACGTATATATATATATATATATCGGAAGTCTCCGCAGTCTCTCACCCTTCGACAGTTTCCGAGTATACAGCTTATTGTATTACATGTGTACCAGAGTCGCACGCGAATCCGAGTTTGACTTATCGCGTGCGGCCGCGCGCGGGCGATGTGTTTACTTTAGCGAGCGCCGTATATGTATGTATATAGCGGCGATACGTTCTCGCTTCGCGTTATATATATAACATATAGTAGTGTAAGAGAGGGACATTAGTCGGTGTTTGACTTCGCCGGGGGCACGATTATTGTGTTCTCGCGCTCCTTTTTTTTCGTGTAAGTATAGCCGCGGTCGATTGGCTCGGCAATATGAGTGTATAGTTGCGGGGTGCGGTAAACTGTACGCGCATGAAAGTTTAATGATGTTTGGGAAATTTCGCATTGTCGAGGGGTTGGCTATAAGAGAGGTGGGTGGCATAAGTTTCCGAGATTAGTTTGAAAAGTTAGCGATGGAAAAAAAAATAGCGGGGAGAGTTGAGGGTTGGCTATGGTGATGACGAATGCGAGAAGGGTAACGTGAACAATTTAATATTATTTTATCATTTGAATTGGTTAATTGCATTATGCGGTAATGGAAACAAAAATTGATATGCATTCCGTACTTGTGGAGTAAATTTTGGTCGAAGATCAATAAAAGCGCGTTTAATAAAATCATAATTATACATATTCGATAATGCTGTTTTGTATTATCTAATAATTCGATACTATACTAAATTAAAATTCTTATATAATTAACTTTTAATTATTAAGTTTTTCTCATACTGAATAAATACAATTTCACTTATATAAGCAAATAACGCAAATGAAATTCTTCTTTTATGCAATCTCTGATAGTGATCGCATGAGCTTTCAGTTTTTAGCTTTATAAGTTTTCCGGTTAGTCAGTATGCGTTTTCACTTCGCTATTTGCTTTACGCGTGAAAACATTACGTTAGAATGAAAACATTCATCTCAACAGTTATAGTAGCATTAGCAATTCTGCAATCAAATGTCAATTTTCAGTGCAAATCTGCACCAGTCAATATTACCGAGACAGCAAAGGAACCCCTTGGATCTGATCAAGTGAAACCCGAAAATACATCCACGGTAGTTAGTATTGACGAGCTGATCGAGGAGAATTATGATAAGAATCAGACGAAACATAATAATAGAACATACATGATCAGCGATACCTTACCACAAGAAGAAGAGGAGAGAACTGCATTCGATGCAGTCCCCAGATGTCCGGTTGACAAAGAATACAGCGACGGTGAATGTCGGCCAATTATTGAAATAGGTAATTGACTTCATCTTTATTTTGATAGTAAACGACTGAGAGTAAATAAATGAAATGGCAGCATCGTAAAATCGAATCGAAACATAAAATAATTAAAAATAATGAAATGATTAGCATCTACGACAGCCAATAGTACAACTGGAGAAGTAAGTACAACAATTATTATTGATATAGACGGATCGCCTCTTGTTGATGTACGAAGAAGTCATGAGTCAGATTTCAATAACGTTGATTCCTTTATGGTCGCTCCTGTTGAAACATGTACGTCCAAATGTCGACGATTTATAAAATTGAATGAATCAGAGTCGGAAAAAATATGATGTAATTTTTATTGTCATGTAAATAAATTTTATTAAAAATGAAACTATTGTATACTTTTTTAAATGGATAATTTGAAAAAATCGATTACGCAGTATAATACAAAACTTGAATCACAAGATTAATGAGTCCTCTTTAAATATTGAAATAATCAAAAAATTATAAAATTGGTTTGCTTTTTTATATTTTTCCACATTTTATAATGCCGTATATTTATATTTCAATGCGTAAATGAATTTAAATATTTTAATAAAATACACGATTTGGTTTTAATCGGCCTTTTATCTGCACCGATAAACGTTTCTTTTATATAATCTCCGACATATTGACCTACTGAGCTTTTGAAGACAGATCTGAGCTCATGAGTTTGCTGTCCAACCAGTATGCGTCGCGACTTCGTTATCTACTCCAAGAATAAAAATCTCGTATGAGAATGAAAACATTCGTCTCAACGGTCATAGTGGTGTTAGTGATTTTTCTGTTAAACATTGAAAATCAGTGCGAATCAGCAGCAATCGATACTACTATTAAAGAGAAGATATACACAACTTTTCAATCGAATCAAACGGGTTCTGAAGATGAAAAGGACAATCAAATCAAGGTCGATAAGTCATTGGAAGATATACCTAGATCGTCTGTGCATGCTGCACACATATGTCCGAGGGGCAAAAGTTTCATCAAAGGCGAATGTCTGACAATTTTTGAAAGAGGTAATTTGCATGATAATATATTCATACGAGCCAAGTACACAATATATTTGTAATTACACTATCATTTAAATAAATATGTAAAACTGACTGGAATTGGCCACAGAAAATATTAACATCGAAGACATAGCACTAGAAGCCACTGTATCAAATGAAACAACAATTAAAGAAGAAAAATCTGAACCTCACCTCACTGTAGAAGCTGGTACAGAAAAGTTTATCACAGTTACTGCCGCTATTGGAAAGACAGCAATGAAAATTCTTGAATCAGATCAAGTAATTATAATAGAAGAGGCGCAATCTTTCCTTGCCAAAGAACCAGTTACAGAAGAAGAATCCATCACACCAAATACCGATGTTGAAAAGTCAACAAGAGAAGTTTTTGAATTAGATCAAAAAACCGTAATAGGGGTGAAAGACCTTCAATTTTTCCTAACTGAAGAGCCCGTTACAGAAGAATCTATTACAACTGAATCTATGATAACAAATGCTGCTATTGAAGAGGCAACAACGAAAGTTGAATGTCTTGAATCAATCAAAATAGCCACAACAGAAGGAGATGATCTTCAATCCTTTCTTACTAAAGAATTTCTTACAGAAGACTCTATTATCACAACAACTGCTGCTATTGGAAAGGCAAAAACGGAAATTCTTGAATCAGACCAAGTAATTATAATAGGAGGGGAAGAGGCACAATCTATCTTTATTAAAGAACCAGTTACAGAAGGAGAATCCATTACACCAAATACTGATGTTGATAAATCAACAACGGAATTTTTTGAATTAGATCAAAAAACTGTAATAGGGGTAAAAGACCTTCAATTTTTCCTAACTGAAGAGCCCGTTACAGAACAATCTATTACAACTGAATCTATTACAACAAATGCTGCTATTGAAGAGACAACAACGGAAGTTGAATGTCTTGAATCAATCATAATAGGCACAACAGAAGAAGAAGATCTTCAATCTCTTCTTACGAAAGAACTTCTTACAGAAGACTCTATCGTCACAACAACTGCTGCTACTGGAAAGACAACAAAGAAAATTCTTGAATCAGACCAAGTAATTATAAGAGGAGGGGAAGAGACACAATATATTTTTATTAAAGAACTAGTTACAGAAGAACCTATCGCAACAAATGCTGCTATTATAAAGACTACTACGGAAATTCTTAAATTAGACCAAGTAACCACATTAGGATATAAAGATCTTCAAGGTTCTTTTATTCAAAAACGCATTGCTGACCACATACTTCCGATGTCAAATGCTGCTATCCAAGAGACAACAACAGAAATCTTGGAATCAGACCAAGTGACTACCGATAAAGAAAACGAACGCGAATATTCCCTTGCAAATGGAAAAGACACAACCACGAGCGCTACCATTGCTGACACTACAACGTTTACTTTCCGACCGGATCAAGTGACTACCAATAAAGAAGAATCAAATTTTGACGATATGGCTTCTTGGTTTGAAAATATGAGTGAAGAGATAAGAAGAAACTCTTTTAACGTAGACCAAGAGATTTCTGGTACACAAAAACAACTGCAAACTTCCTCTACCGTTAAACCTGGCACCGATGACGTGTCAGATGAGGATGAAGACATGGCTTTTATTGATTTTGAAGACTTTATCTTTAGACCTAGTCCTAATAAAATATGCCCAGATGGGATGGACTTAATTTTAGACGCATGTCGTCGAACTCTTTAATTGAAATGATAGTAGCGGTGAAATGAAAAAATGTATATAACTGCTGTTTTGATACTAATAAATATTTACTTAATTTACTAAGACTCTTAATCATACACACTATGAAAGTGCACCTTTAAATCTGTGTTAACTTGAATTTTTAAACAAATACAAATTTATGTTGATAAATACACGAATAGTCAATTTTCTCTTGTAACGTGTGCGTGTATGTGTATTATTCTATTAAGAAGTTTTAGTATAAAAGAAAATTTAATTTATACACGAAAAAATGGTTGCTTGAAATTACTAAACTAATTATGTTAAAATTAATTTTTTAAAAATATATACATTATAAAATACAGTTAGATAAACTAGCAATAGTTATATAACTATGTCCTAAAATAAATAAATTATTAAAGATATGTCTATTAATTTAGCTGATTACGTTAAATACCATAACAAATATTTGTAACCATTCCGATTGAAACCCTAATTAAGTATTCTTTTTTTTTTGTCTAAAAGTGAAAAATCTTATTGTAATTAATTAAGGAGGTTCTCAATCAACTCTTTACTCATATGAGTGGTGCAAAAAAAATTGTTCTAAAAAACTAATCAAATATAGATCGAAAATGATTTAATAGTATTTTTTATATTTTCTAAGAAAGGTATGGCAGTTTACGTTGATATAAGTTATTTAATCCAAATATTAAACTAATTATTTGAAGTCAATTTGACTACTTAGTAAAGTCAATTAAGGAGTTTCTCCAGCAACTCTTTAGTCAAATGAGTGATGCAAAAAAATTGTTCTAAAAACTAATCAAATATAGATCGAAAATGATTAAATAATATTTTGTATATATTCTAAAAAAGATATGGCAATTTGCGTTCATATAAGTTATTTAATACAAATATTAAACTACTTACTTGAAGTCAACTGAACTACTTAGTAAAGTCCATTAAGCTTCTTTGTTTATGTCCTGTTTCTTTCTGCTACACGTGCAAGTGGAGGTTAAGCTAGTACATATTAACCATTTCATAAGAAAAGATGACTCCAAATCTAAAAAGTTTTTGTATAAATAAACCTATGATAAAAAGAGGACCTAGAAAAGGACCATTTATATAATAATATTGTCAAATAAAAAAAGATAAGGCTCAAAAACTATTGACATAATTTGAATAACAGAGTAATATTTATTGTGTTTATTAGAACGAGTTGCGTTGTTGCTAAGCATCGTAGCACATTATAAATTAACTTACGAGATATCGCCAAATTTAATACCTAATATTTTACGACTTTACCTGGCACTTGTATTTTTCGTTGCATTTTTTGAATGCTTACATGCAAAACTATTAGAATTTCTATCAATAAAAAAATCTTTCACTTCCGGCCTCCTTAAACCTCCGGACCATATGAGACTATAATACGTTACAGTTGCCGTTTTCAAAATAGTTTTTTTTCAATTTTTTCCTGGCAAGCTAACCTAATCTTTCGGATACAACTTCTTGAAGTATTAATTAATAGTTATGCAAAGTTTCAGTAACCCTTTAGATATCTTCACAACCTGGAGAACCATCTTAAGATTTTGTAATCATACTCAAGAATCATCGGAACTAGCAACCGTGACACAATATACCTCCAACATCCCAACGTTCCTTATAAAATCCTAACCCATTCACCAGATACGCGCTTACTCATATATACCTCGTTTAACCTGCCACCTCATACGTAACCATTCATTTCGAGGCCGTGGGTATGTATCGCAAGTATATGCTCTGAGCGTCGTCTTCTTGACCCTTTTTCTCTCCTTCTTTAAGAAAAAGGGGAGAACATCGCCGCCGTCTTCGTCTTCGCCGTAGGAACGCTTAATATTTACCCGGCAAACAACATTTAAATGACAGACTTCCGTTCTTGCGGTTCCTCCGGTGCTGCTTGACCGTGGCAATATGGACTTTTTCTTAAGACAAAGGTAGGGCGATGATGTTGACTCTGATGAATTCGAACCGTACAAATTGCAAACTCGGCGGGATAAATAGTTGTTGGTGTTTGGTAAGATCGAAAAGTCACTAGTAATTTAAATATTCGGGGAATTCAGTGTATATAAGAATTATAAACTTGTGTCTAATAAAAATATTTGAAGCACAATTGAAAAATATAAAAAGTACCAGTCTTCAGTTAAAATATATCACTTTTAATATAAATGAAACAATCGCTGATTTCCAATATAAAAAAGCTTCATTAATGAGTAAATTACTAATTTCACTTTCATTCGATGAAAACACCTACTAAATAGAGAAATTTAAGAATAGATAATGTATCTAAAAACATTTTTCTCAGAAGCTACATTTTTTGTGTCACCAAAATACCGAAAAATACTAATTTTTTCTTCAGTAGGTCCCTGATGCTAAACAGCATGCACACACACACTCGCATATACTCATACACACACACACGCACACATAGCCGTGCTACACGTCTTACTAAAGGAAAAAAACTGTAACGTGCGAAAATCGCAAAGCCGCAAGTCGCGTGATGGGTGAGGCTGCAGAAGCGAGACGAGTTAGGTGTGCATTTCTTCAATGTCAGGATGTGCATTTACACGTAAATTAAGGTATATTTTGTCCATATGCGCATTACGTATATCACGCATGTATTTTGCTTCACGCAGGCCTCGAGGAAGAGAGAGAGAGAGAGAGAGAGAGAGAGAGAGAGAGAGAGAGAGAGAGAGAGAGAGAGAGAGAGAGAGAGAGAGAGAGAGAGAGAGAGAGAGA
>JAPYZP010002347.1:0-23365 GCA_030522985.1 Torymus sinensis
TACTATACCATATTTGTATAAATGAAGTCCTGAAAAATACCGTGTGATATTATGAGGTCAGAAAAATAACATACGGAATCACTCTTATATCTCACATAAGTTTTTTTTAGCAAGGAAAACGTCAATTAGTTTTGGATTTGCTATTTTTACGTTGCACGTCACATCAACATAGTGTTCCACGTTTCTATAAATATCACCATTTTTAGCGATGATATACTGTGGTAAAATATAAGTGCATAGCATTATTTTTCCTCGTTGCGGGTAAATTATCTGGAAAGTGTTCCGAAGCATGAATTCTCGAACAGAAAAACATTTTCATTTGCTTATTATGGAAATTTCGCCGTAATTATCAGGATAAATTAACAACCGTTTATTAAGTATTCCCAAATATTATTTTAACCAATGAATATATATCTACATAAATTTTTACCTTGAAAATATATCGAAGATGTTGGAAAATAATAGCGTAAAAAAATAAAGTTCATTAAATTCTAGCAAATTTTTGTTATGGCCTATAGTCATTTCATCTGGTCTGGATCTTCCTGACGAGTCTAATTCTGCGCTGTATAATACCGAGAACGATTAACATCTCTATATCTCCTTTTATTTTTCCATTTATGAAATTTTTTTCTTCTGCTGCTTTATATTCACTGCGTTTCTTCTCAAAAAAATTTCTTACAGCTGTAAACATATGCATACTCATTTGAATTAGGAAATAGCAATAGCAAAGAACACGCTGGCGCACGGAAAAGAAAATTGTACACGTTCTTTGATCAATTGGACGAGGTAATATCTTTCGCAATCTCGTTCGTCATGTAAACCGATCGGCAAGCGCAAAGGATCAATCCCAAGCGCGCGCGAGCGCAACACGAGACCCAACAGGGTAACTGCGACCCGCGTTGCTTTGAGATAAAAAGTGCACCGTAGCGAGTATATATACTTACATCGCGCGCACACACACACACAAACACACGCGATCGCGAGCGTTCCGCTGTCCTTGGGGCTAGGCGCTCCGCCGAACAATTTGCTCTTTACGGCGTGCCTTCTGAACTTTGGGCTCGCACTATATCCTGCGCTGCTCGATCGTAATTTCATTTTAGCGCGCGCGAGTCGCTTAACCATTATTTACGGAACACTTCCTATGTTTATTCGGATTTATTTTTATGGCAATTTTAGGTTCTTTTATATATTATATACTATACTTGTGTCAGAGCAGCAGTAAAATACGGTATTTACATCGTAAATTCGTAGACAATGATGCTGAGGAATATTTAACTTTCTCTAAACTTCTTTCAAATCTTCTTGTACGCATCAATCATTGTCTGTGGAAAGTTCGAGTTTGAAGTGCATCCGACAATTACTTACGTATACGCGGAAAACTTTGACGTTATACTTTTGTTTTTTTTTATTTGTTTCATTTGGAACACGTAAAACATTACTTAAGAATGACTATGTAAAACTTAATTACGTCGTGATGCAATTTTTCCTACGTTATTATACCAAACTTTCTCCTTATTATGTGCTGAAAATTTCACTATGCGAACAAACTGAATACTGCATTATGTTCAAAAGTAGGCTGTATAAATAAGTATAATAATAAATAAAATAAATTTTTATTTGAATAACGCACACTTAAGATTATAAAGTAATTTGGTAAATATAATGTATCACGAAAATTTCAGTGAAAATGAGATTAATCGTTGCGTTACTGACGGCCTTATGGTGTGATTCAACGAGTTTTGGCCCGGCCCAGGCCTATACCATTGGCAACCCTCGGGTTGTTCCCAAACGATCTCCGAGACTTTGGAAAAGGCAAGATGATCTCAGTTACTTGGAACAATGTACCATCTTGCAATTTTGGGACAAGCAAATCGGACGGGTGAACGTTCTCGCCTTTTTTGATTCATCATGGCAATACAGCCACAGACAAGCTTCTATGTGAGTATATACAAGAGAGTCGAACATCTATACTCGATTTATCAATATTTACCGTTGGTTCCTGTACAAATGGTAGCAGTTATAGCCGATCTTCTAAAATAATAAAAGTAGGCTTTTGGTAAATATATGTATAACAAAAACGTATGATAATGAGAAGTAATTAAAACTATGTTACAACCCAAAATGTATTCCCAAGTCTGACTAAATTTTCTATACAGCGCCTCTAATAATATCTAGATACACTTTTAAAATTTAATGTAAGTTAGGTCAAAAGGCCTGTTTTTATTACTATAATTAAACAAATAATTTAGGAATCTACGTAGATAATGAATAAAAGTAAAGATTGAAAAACGTAAAAGGTTCTGCGGCGTTATCAGCACCATAGAATGTCGGATTTCCTTAAAACCGCGTTTATAATTAAATGTTGCCGGTATCTTTGAATGAATGTCTCGGTTGCCCACAATCAACGCTTCTAATTGTTATGTCAGATTTTCGAAGAAAGAAGAAGATAGGAAAACGAGAGAACGCTTACAAATGGTTTCAGGTTGCGAGTGCTGCGCGAGCGCTTCGACAAGACGGGCTTCAGCAACATCCAATTCTTCGCGATAAACGCGGCGGCGGGCGAGACTCAGTTGATGGACAGGTTGGAGAGCGAGGTGGAGGAGGAGACCTGGCGCCAGATCTCGCCGAGCGAGGCCGACGGTCGGCCGCCCGTCTTCGCGTCGCCGGAGGCTTTGGTCGAGGCCCTCGGGCCCGACGTCTACTTCATCCAGGACACGGAAGAGCTGCAGATCTGGTCTAAGCTGCGCGCCTTTCGCGATCAGATTCTCGTCATTGATCGGTAACTATACGCCCCGCACATCGTATACTTGACACTTTTATTTTTTCTCAACTCTTGCTCTGAAAACGAGGGACTTTAAAATCTGGATATATAAATAGCATCCAAATTTAATCCGCCCAACACATAAATAGATGCACTTTATCATTTAAATTTGACCGGCAATTGTCCCAACACTACAGGATGTTCCCGAGTGTACATGAATTACTTATGATTATATAGTTGCGGAAGACTGACTTATCAAGTCATCATACCATGGAGTATTCTGCATTTCCCATACGTTAAAGCTGCCATTCTTTCGACCTACAAGGACGAGCCTTGTGGACATTGCCAGGTACTTTTGATAAATAAATATATACAATAATTTCTCTACTTCTGTCTATGGTTCAGTTGGTTGGAAAATTAAGAAAAATATTTTTAAAATCCACAATTTGTTTAAAAATTTTAATCATTATAGAGATTTTTTCTTCTTAAATAATATTTAACTTATAGGGTACAATGTTCAAACGAGTATGGAAAAAATCTATAAATAGGAAGAATATGAGTATCAGGAGAATAAAAATTATAATGCGAAAATTATAATTGAGTGGGCAGGGGCTATTCAAATCGAAACTTATAGGGTACAGTGATTGGAAAGTTGAATTATCTAAAAAAAATTTTGTAATTTTTTTAAGCATGGTAATGATTTCAAAGAATTCGCATGATTTCCGTGATTCTGAAATCAAGAGGAAATCAACCATGAATCTTAAACTCTGAGTTCAGGGTTCATACATTCTAAACCTAAAAGAGTAAAAATTGACACAAAAATGTAGAAAACTGGAAGTATCCTTTCTTTAATTAAAATGGTAAAATATTCCTTTTCCAAAATAATAAAACTTACGATTTTGACTTTGTAAAAGTAGAAAATTTATACCTCGCCACCCTTAAAGAGTAATTGGAACTGATTTTATTTTTTCGAAAAAGAGTAAAACTGATAACTTATACTGTCTTAAAGTAGACCATTTATTACTGCCACCCAAGAAAACAGTAATTAAAACAAAAGTAGCCACTGAATGCGAGTTTCACGTAGAAACACACGTAAAGCGAATCGATTATTTAAAAAAGTCTGATGGTACCCATGTAGCTGGGAGACACGAGGTTCACCCATTAAAGGGAGTTACGCTGGCTTCCGACAGTAAGGAATTCAATTATTTTAAAAATTTTGAAGGCGGTTCGTGCGTCAAAATTGACGTTAAATGTAAAATTTTTTTCAACTTCTTTTTCGCATATTACAATATGAGTGATATGATATAATTGGAAAGAATTAGTGTACTTAAACAAAAGAGAAACATCTTTTTAAACCAAATTTAATTATTGATAAACAAGATATCGTCATTTAAAAAAATTTAACATTTCCTTTTTTTAATTATTGCAGTTTCGATCGATTGCAATGATTTCAAATGATATTAATAAATTTATGTATAATTGCACATGTATTTGATGAAACAATAAATTTTCAAATGTTAGATGACTTCATACGATTTCAGTGATTTCATTGTGATTTTGAACTGATTATGAATATGGTAGGTTTAGCTGATTTCTCTGAGTGAAATAGCCCCTCGAGTGGGTCTGAATCCGTTATGCATACGTAGGTATAGGTAGGGATGGAAAAAAGCAATGCTTGAAAAATAATTGCAGAATATATGGGGTGGAAAACAAAGCATTAGATCAAATCAGAAAGTCTGTCAGTCAGCAAAAGAGACATTATGAAGGGTGAAAAATTAGGGGAGACGTACAATAAATGTTACCAATAGCCTACAATTTAAATAAAGAGAAAAGAGAAGAGAAATATAAAGAGGTGATTAAACTAAAAAATTTGTGAGATGTCAAAATTTTCGAAAAATTGTCCAAGCTGTTTTTGAATGATTATTGTAATCTAAAGAAAGAATAAATTAATTATTTACTAACGCTAACATGAATCATTCAAGTAAAAATCATAGTGTTACATTAAAATTGTTGACGTTTAGTAATATTTATAACATCATTTACACACTAAACTCGTTTTTACTTTATAAAAAAAATTAGCATATATTATACTCAAATTAATGAGCCGTAGTGGATGTGTAATGAATAGATACAAATAAATATACACGTGTTTCGCAAAAAAAAATAAATAAATAAATAAATAAGAAAAAGTGAAATACACGTTGTAAAAAATGAACACATTAATTTTCCATTTCTTTCTTTATCATGACATATATTCACCGATTGAGTCTAATGTATGGTGTATATTTCAATACATCCGAGTTTGAAAGATAACTAAAGTGCATAGAAAATGTATTGCTACATCAATAACAACAATAGTTTCAGGTATCTCCTTTTGATACAAGCATGAGTCGAAGTAACGATGCGTCATCCACATCATCAGAACCAACAACTTTGGGTATTGAAACCGAAAGTAATAAAACTCCAACCACATCAGAAGAAACATCGATCGTGGATGAGCAGACTGAAAATAGTGATACACAATCAATGTCGGAAGAGCCATTGACGTTGATGCAGACTGAAAACACTTCAACTTTCGATCATGATAATAATACCACGACATACTACTACCCAACAAACTCGGACGTTACTTACGAAGAATTTTCTAACGCTACTAATAATGATCCTGCAGACGATTATGACACTTTTACAAAAACGACCACTGATCTTACGGAAGAGCCTGCATCGGATGATGATGCGGAGATTGTGATTTACGAAGTTACAGATAAATTAGATCTTAATAATATTACTGAACAATTTTCGGTTAGCAATTCAAATTGATTATTTCGCTTAAGGTACTCGAGAAGTTCTATTCTGATGCTTTTAATTGCTACAGGATAGAGAAGTTCCGACTACGACTGACACTTCAAATTCGAGTGCCGAAACCTCGTCGGAAAAACCAAGACTGAAGAGCGTAAATGAGCTCGAGAGCCTCGACGCACGCGATGTTCTAAAATCCAGATCTACTAATGCTCGCTCTGTTTCGCCTAATGACGGCACGGATAATCATCTGGAAGTCATTGAAATGGATGGGTAAAATGATGTTTTTTTTCTTCTTAAAATTTTCATAATTTTGTAGAAATTTACAAAAGTAACAATTTCTCAATGTCGAATTATAAAATTTTTCGCCCTTATAAAGACGCATATTTTTGTATCTCTCTTTAATTAAATGGACCTCTTTTTTATACAAATCCGCTTGTGTGTGTGTGTTACATAAGTACTCTTTATTTGTAATTTTGTTTCAAGAAAACGGAAAATAAGAATTGCATGCATCGTGATCATTTTATATTAATAATGTTTGCTAAATTTCTTCATATACACGCTGTTACATGTTTTTCAGAAATCTGTTTTCGAACTAAAAATGAAGCCCAGTGCTCACAATTCCATCAAATGGGCCCTTTTCTTGATATATGGGCAATCTACTCTCAAATGTGCTCTACTTAATTCGTTAAAAAATTATGTCCTTCTATTAACTATATCATTTTGCAAGTATTTATGATACAAAAGCGAGCAAAATATTTTCCAGGAAATTACAAGGAATCAAAGCGTAAGAGTTGAAAATTTGACTTATTAAACGGTTTAAGGCTCGTGTTTTTAAACATTTTTTACTCTATCTTTGATTGCTTGTAATTTTCTGAAAAATTAATATTTTCTAACAAAAGAAAGCTTAAATTTAAGCATTTCCTGTCTACTTTTATAATCTAGTTTGCTCACTTTCATATCAGAAAAATCTTGCAAAGTGACACTCAATAGAAGGGACGTAATTTTTTAAATGACTGAATAGAGCATATTTGAGATTAGATTGCCCATATCTCAATGAAAAGGGCCTATTTGATGGAATTGAGCACTTCATTTTTATAGATACCGTGCAGAAATCGATTTTTAAAGCCCCCTTTAAAATCCGTTTCCCGAATGGTGCGCACTCTCCTTGTTAGTAGGGTCTAATCGATAGTTAAGGAACAAAATTTAATTGGATCGACCGCGAGCTGTCGAAAATTCGGAGCGTAGTAAAAAAATAAGTAAGGGGTGGGATATAGTTTCAAAGCGCAAACTAAGGCCTCCTCCTAAAAGAAAACGGGAAAGAGAAAATAAAATAATAATTACGATACATTTGCAGGGAATCGAGTGGCGAGCGCAACACTCTCGAGTCGGACTACGCGATCCCGATCCGAATAATAATGCGGGCGCCCCACGTGGACGAGTACAGCGACCGAACGCTGAAGGCGCACGAGTACCTCGTTCTAAAGACCGGCGAGCCAAACTACCATGAGCACCTGGACGAGGAAACCAAGCTGACGGCTATGGAAGCCGGTGGAATTGAGAATGAGCACAAGCCAGTGAAGAAGAAGTCCGAAGCCGTCAGACGAACCTTCGGAAAGGACGAGAGCCCCGGCCTCTACGGCGAGGTCGCCGATTACTGGCGGAACTTTGCCAACGAGCCGGCACAGGGGAACGTTCAGTCTGCCGAAGACAACGAGGAGGACGAGGACGACGAAGAAGACGAGCAAGTAACGCAGCCTTCCTTCTGATTTAATATAATACTAAGGTGGCTTCGGATCGAGAATTGGTCACATTAATAACATTTTTTTTACAATGTTTTTTCACATGTCACAATGTCAAAACTGATATCATATCAAAATATGACTATCTTAAAGTAACACAACTTTTTTTTTTAATTTGCGATATCTACTTGTGCAATGCTGAAATTCCGTTGAAAATTTTTCTTTTTTTGTTACTTTAAGAACCATATTTTTATATACCGTTTTTACATTATAACATGTAAACAAACTATTGTAAACAAATTTTATTAATATTTGAAAAAATTTTTATTATTAGTGGCCAATTCTCGCTCTAAGCCAACTTAAAGTTTCTGAAAATATTGCAATTAATTTTATATCAGTATATTGGGTAAAGTGGAGTATATGTATTTACTTTTCGGCAGGTCATTGGAAAAGAGACAAGTTACTCTGACGACGATGTTACATCAACCCCGAGCACTATACCAATAAACAATGATCGAAAAAATGTGGAGAGTGCATATGCGGTGGTCCCTATTGAACAAAGCCAAGTTGACAATGAAAAAGTTTATGATCAAAAGACAGATTTTAGCGAGGAGGTAGATATAATTGACGAAGAAGCCAAGAGCAAATTGATAGCTCATTACAGCAAATTATTACCTTGGCTCTATTATGCGTTAGCTAAATGAAGATGATACGTAATTTATTTAATATTGTAATAATGTAGTATATATATACTTATATTTAGATTAAATAAATTTATTCCTTTTTTATAAATTTATTTTTAATTACATTTTATATAACAAAAGATCATTGTAATAAACTTATAGTCTAAAAAAATTCTATAAAATGGAAGCATATGTCAAATATTATAACTTAGTCAGCATTTTTTAATGCAAAAATAATTTTGCAATTTCATTACAAATGCATTGCTTTTGTACCAATGATAATTATTTCGTGAATCTCAAAAATGATTGAACTTTGTACAATAATGTTAGTATAATAATAGTGTATAATCATTAATTAGGCTCATCATCTGAATCAAGTATATTATTTTGACTGTTATCTGAGTCTAGTACATTCTTATTACTATTGTTGAAATTTTTTCTCGTATTACTATTCTTACTATTAGCACTGCTACTGCTGCTGCTGCTGCTACTTGAACTTGAACTGCTTGAAGAACTGTCTGATTCCGAGTCACTTTCACTGTCACTTGAAGAAGTTGATACTATATGAAGATTTTCGTTTTTTGATCTAAATTTACAATTTTTTTAATTAAAAAAGTTTTAGATTTATTATTAGAAAAATTATATTGTAATTAGATACATACTTGTTATTTCCATTACTGATTATAAGTTTTTCTAAGTCATCTGGTAAAGTGTATAATTCATTCTCTATAACTAAATCGTCTTTTAAAACAGACTGAACAGCTTGTTCAAGTTCTACTAAATCTAATCCCAAATCTTCTTTTGTTGGCTTTATCTAAAAAGAAATTTCATGTTTAATGATAAATTTCAAAACATCAAAATTTATAAACGGTATTATAAGTAACTTGCATTTTCTAAAAGTAAATAAAGTTCTTCTATTTTCGAATCTGAAGTTTGTTGTAACCATATTAGATAATCTTTAATATATAATTGATTCAAAATATATCTTGGTTCATGTGCATTATTAAAAAGTGAATGTATTTCACAAAACCGTTTTATTATATACTTTTTACCTAAAAGATATTGGAAATTAATTTTATAAAGGTAAAATAAATAAGAAATTATAAAAATATTTACCTAATTTAAGGATTTTTTTTACATCTTCAAGAACTTTCATTGAAAGATTCCAATTTCTAATAAGTGGATAACACAAAGATCTTCTTACACTGCTCAGTATTACATCATTCAAACTTGTAAAACTCTGAAAAAATAGGTTAATAGATTAATGATTTATTATTGAATTATTTAATAATAAAAATTAGTACCTCAAACCAACAAAGTGTTGAACTGAGTTTATTTATTGTCCAACTACTTTCCACAGTATTTTCTCCCAGTGTGGTTCGACAGTTATAACAGCTTGCAAATAATATGTCAGGTATGCTATATAGTATAGTTTTTATTTCATTTTCGTCCAATAAGTACTCTTTGTTTGGTAATTCTTTTAGTAAATCTGTTTCTTCACCACTTAAATTTATGTCTGAATCTGTAATTTTATCCCATTCACAATCATGTGATAAGTATGGTTCGACACATTCTGATTCAACAAAGTCAGCCATATAATGATCTTCATCAAAACTTTCCAATTCATTCTGTTCACGTAATTTTTTGCGATCTTGTAATAAAGTTTTATCTGGCATGGGTAAATCTATAATTTCCTTAATCCATGCTTCCTACAAAACATTTATATACACACACACATATGTGCACATATAATTATTCAGAATTGTTCAAAATATTGTCTAACATCTTACTTCAAATGCAGCTAAAGCTCCTGAGATCTTATTTGCAAATCCATATTTTGAAGTCTCTAAAGACATTTGACTGTTCTCTGTCATCGGATTTTGATTAGTATACCATTCATCTCCATCGCTTTCATTGACATTTTCATCTTTGTTCTCATTGCTTATTTCATTTTCATTAATCTTGTCATTAGAAGTAACACAGGGATTACCTAATATAATAAATTAATAACAAAATTATCTGTAATGTTCATAAAATTATATGATAAAATAGGAAGAAGCTGTACTTGAATAAATAATACTGATGAATATAAATCAATTATTCAATACAAGACAATTTTTCAACATACTTATTACTTCTATAGTAGGTACTAAATTATTTTTCTTCTTCGGTGGTGCCAATAAAGTAGTTATCATGTCTAAATTTTCGAAATGTTCTCCTTTATTAACCTTTGAAAATTTCAATGTGAAATCTCCTTTTTCACAATTATAATCACCTGTTGATGCATCATTTTCTTCAATTTCTCCTGGTAGATTTAATCTAAGAAAAAATAGCTTGTTTTAATATTGTTACCAACAGATATTTATACTAAATGGGTAATTTATTAAAATCTACCTTAAGTAATAAGGAGTAGAATAAAATCGAAAATCATTTCCATCAACATGAACCACTGTGTCTTTAATATTTGCGTATGGTGCATGAATAATAACAGTAACTTCATTGTCTGTTTGTGACAGCTCAAACCGTGGCGTCAACATTTTCTAATAGACTAAGTATATTTGAACTCACTATTTTAGTAAATAAAAAATAAAATACTGGTCTCTATACCAATATTGTTTATACAATAATTCTAACCTTTAAAGATTAGAACATTCAGTTTATTTAAAATTTTTCTTTTAGAATTTCCATTCAAAACTCAGGGTAGTAAATATAAATTCATCTGTGCACCTATTATTATTTCACTAGATATGCAACTAAATATTCAAGGGAGACAATGATTTAGATATTAGAATAATATTGACTTCTGTTTATCGCAAATTCACAACATAACCACATGTAACTCGTTTACAAATACTCTACATAATTGATCATATATATCTCTGCTAACATAGGTTGTTCATAGAAACACACCTTTTCCATATCCAGAGGTAGGGGGCAGCGGGAAATTTAAAATATAATTATATTCTAAGTTCTATTAAATCTCAAATTATACACATATACTAAAATATTTGATTAAATTATTCTAAGTAGTTCATGAAACTTTTTTACAAGCTATGTTGCAAAACCTACTATCCTTTGAAAATGTTATTGATATAAAAAAGTGCTATATATTGCTGAACGAAATCACATTTCACATTTATTCTAATAAAATTACATGTACAACATGTTTTATAAAATACAAGTATTAAATACAATTCAATTCTTATAAATAACAATATAATAGATCGCACGGAATTGTACTATTTATAAATATATTCAATAAGCTACTTTGTGACCTCACGAATTTTTTTACACCATAAAAAATCAAAAATAAATTTAAGTACGTAATTTATTCAACATTAAATTTAAAATAAAAAAAAATTTCTAAAAATTAAGCATGTCGCGAATCAGCTAATTTTAAACAATTTTTATAAGCGCGCTACCGATAACACAAAAACACTTTCTTTTTTTGCTAAGAAATAAAAGAAAATATCTTTGTTCCATTTTTAAATACTAATAATAAAATAAATTACATACAAATTTTTTGATTTTAAAAGTATAAAATTAATTAAAATCACTTTCGCTTTATAAATTTACATCTTTTCTATATAGTCTAAAACTATTATAGTAGTAATATATCTAGATAAATATCATGTCCATTATATCTTACAACCTTATTACGGCGTTCATCACTAAACTATAAATATACACATTAATAATTATAAAATCGCTGCATTTGTACATAAATAATTATATATTTAAAAGTAGTTCCATCGCTTTTTGTCTGCCGAAGTAGTTCCACAATACGTGGGGATGAGACGTTCCAGAAACCATACGTGCATTACTAAAAATAAATATTTTTATATTCTAATATGATTTTAATGAAAATCTATGTGAAATGTTTTAATATAAAAAAAAATCACCCAAGCATAATTTTCAAATGTGATTTTAATTTTTTCAGTGCTTCACTATAGAGTGAGATATTATGACATTATTTGATTTTAAATAATTTGTTGGTGTTATAAAAATCACTGCAATTTATATAGAAGTATATGGGAAATATCAAAGTTTATTGGTAAGATACTTACCCTTGGAAGTATTGATAGTCTAAAACCCCATTTTCATTCGTGAACGCTTTATGCAAATCTAATAATTTATAATTGTTGCTTTCTGCGTAATCTCGTAGCCAGTTGTTGAATGAAGCAAAACTAGAATACTTTTGTGTATCACAGTAAAGGCCTACATTTCCCATAGGAGGCAATGTGCATAATGTCACTTGACTGGGGGAATATCCATATTTGTATTTTAATTTTTTCAGCAGATACTTGTAATCTTCGATCATCTCTTTATCTGTGCATCGCTAAAATGAAATCAGATGATCGATTATATAAACATTTTATAAATTTAATATTTTATGAAAGGAATAAATTGAAATCCACTCACGTTATAAATATCTACGGTGCCAACATTTATGACAAGTTTATTCGACATAGCTTTGATTTTATCCAACCTTTTTATGGCTTTTTGTATTGTAAGTCCAGATCGAACAGTGCCACATGTAATAGGGGACTTTACTGAAATCCAATAATATTTTATTAATATCCAATGAAAAATATGACTACAGAGAGTATAACTGCTATTTACCATTATCACGTTCGAGAGGTACGTCTAAGTACTTTACGCATAGTTGCAGAAAATAATCGTCTCCAAATAGCTGCGATGTACCTACTACTGGTTCTGAATAGATGGTCTTGTATAGAATTAAAAACATTTGTTAATTATATTATAAAAATTTTCCGAGTATTTTCTTGTATTAATGGTTAAAAAATGCTTCGGAATGAAATCAAATTAAGTCGTATTAACGCAGCATTTAAAATTTCTCTATTTATAGGTTTGTTTTATATTTTGAACTAAAATTTCTCACCTTATTATTCTCAAAACCATACTGAGTGTGTATTACGGGACGTTTAGTATTTTCGTCCTCAGGAGGTTTTTGAACCGTTTTTTCTGTCGACGAAATCTGTCTATTCGTATCGTATGCATCCCGACGCTCTTCTTGTCTTTTATGACTAAGGCGTTTTTTGTCATTAAAGCTTCTTCTGGGGTCCCTCTAATAAATAGAAAATATTCTGCATTACTTATAGATGACAATAGAATAAAAAAAAGAGAGAAAAATAATAAACCAAATAAAATTACCCTATAAGTTTTAGGGTCTTTCTGTTTCTGTATCAAATCATGCAAATGTTGCGTTTTAGAGTTGGGCTTCACCGCTAATACTGGTGCGTTATTCTCATTGCGAGCGGAT
The DNA here is from genome assembly GCA_030522985.1 of Torymus sinensis. Classification (NCBI taxonomy): domain Eukaryota; kingdom Metazoa; phylum Arthropoda; class Insecta; order Hymenoptera; family Torymidae; genus Torymus; species Torymus sinensis. Next base: position 13,270 of record JAPYZP010002347.1, read on the forward strand.
ATGATTTCCGGAATATCGCGTAATAGATGAAACAGACTATTGTAACCTAATTTCAAAGTCGGGATTTCTTCACCTGTTAAATTAGTATACTCGTCTAAAAGAAAAGAAAACATTGTCTGTTAAAATTGAACGCAAATTTCAATAATAATTAAAGAACGAAGTAAATTACCTCGCAAATCAGATATGGGCATACCGCCCTTTCGAGATAGTATACATGCTTTTATTGTTAACTTAACATCTCTGACTTCTTTTTCTGTAGCGACGACCCGTCTCTGTAAAAAAAAACACCAGCATGAATTAAAATAAGCAAACTCTACTTGTAATGAACCAATATGAATTATAATATTCAAATAAAAAAAATCTTTATTTCTATAATAAGTCATCTTTTCTAGTGAAGAAAGTAAATGAAAATAACTAGAAACAATTTTTTGCAACTTTTACATTTGTTTTTTTCGTTATGGATTTTACTATTTCTCCTATAACAATTTTTAAATTGTTCATTTTCATTAAAAACGATTCTTTCATTTCAAAGTTGTTATATTGCAATGAATCAATACGATACTACATAACTAAAATTTTATGTTATAAAAAGGTTTATAAATAGATTATTGTAAGACACTTAAATCGGTATGTAAAAAAAATTTTGAGAACCGAATGAATTCTAGACTTATTCGTAGAATATTCTATATTCTATTATTGTACAGCTAAAATTTTTGAATGATTCGCGATACTATATCTATTTATTTACTATCAGTTTGTCAGAATTAGTTGTAATCACAATTGAAGAGCTATTTGGAATAAGGGCATATTTTTTATGGATTGTCCATGAGCGATATGCCCTTATTCCGAATAGCTCTTCAATTAGTATTGTGAGTATATGTACAAGCATTAAATACAAGATTGCGCACAATACGAAGCTATCGAGGGCGGGAGGGAGGGGGTCACACATAGAAATATGGAAAATTTATAAATGAAAGTAAATAAATGTAATTAAATTGATTCTTTTAAAGACACGATAAACGATACTATTTTATTAGTTATCACTTTCTATTGTTAATACATTTTCTTCAAGTTTGGAAATTAAAATCAATATTATCATATCAAATTACGGAGCATGGAGCTCCGAATATTTATAATAGATTTAGATTTAATAATTTTAGATGCAATCATTCACTTAAAAAATATTTTTAAAATCTTATTCATTATAAAATTAATATTATAATGACTTCTTTTCAAATAAATTTAGATAGGTACAATTAAAAATATCAAATTAAAGTAATTAATTAAAGATTATTCTAAATTTCGAAAACTAAATGACTAATGTCTATTATAATTTCTTTATTATAATGCCCTTTTCATCGAAGCGTAAAGAAAATGATGGAAAACTAATGTAATAATGAAAATTCTAATAAATACAAAGGTAAATATTAAAATTATCTTTACTTGATTACTTACGGGTGAGGTAACGAATGGAATGAATGATGTTGTATCCCTCATTTTTGCTGCTTCTCAGGTGTCAATCGCCGAAAATTGACTTATGATTAAAATCTGATCCGCACGCTTCCGTCCCTCGGACACTACTGAATGAATGCGAAGCTTATAGTTTTCCTTTAGGTATTTCATTCGACTAATCCCTTCTTGGAATTCCGACAATACAAATGGATGTCTAGCTTAAATAATCCGATATACATAATACAAAATCAAACACATATTGCGATGATGGGTATATATTATAATAATAATTAATCTAATGAACGTGAGATTTTTGTTTAGGAAACCGCTAAAATAAACTACAAAATTACTTCATGATTTCTTTTAAATTTTACATTTAAAATATTTAATAATAACCATTTTATATGTGTGTACCCATAGTAGTTTATACTATTTTTCCAAAAGGAGTCTAAATTTTTTGTTAAAATTTTGATAATTTTTTTCTTTATGACAGTCATTACGTTGTTATTTAGGAAACATTCGGAAAGAAAAATTAAAATAAATTTTCCATGTTTTACATAATTTTTCAATTCTTATTTGCTACTTAATAATCTTTTTTTATATATAAAAAATATCCAATGCTAATGCTAAAGAGGGCCCATGGGGACGATGCACTATGCATGTGTAATTACTATTGTACTAAACTATATTTGTATCGCGCATGCGTAACGCGCGTTTCCATGCACACAAAAGTCACAACAAAGGATGACTGTATTATGTTTTAGCTATTTTTGATAAAAATATATAGTACCAGGTTACTTGTAGCACTTAACTATAGCCACTCATCCATGATTCTAATTGTAACAATTAAAAGTAAAAGAAGAGCGAAAAAACAAATAAACAAATAAGAAGGTGCGAGGAGAAACATCACGATGACGGCTGTAGACAGCAACGATATTTATGCAGGTTACAATGACTATTCAACCGCATATTCTGCATCAGAAATGGATCACGATGATTATCTTCGCGACGCTCTCAGAACCGGCTATGGGGCAAGAGCTATTGTGAGTTTACCAAAAATCGTAATGTTTTACATCTTTAGTCGTTTTGAGAGAATTTCATTTAAAAATTGTCTGATAACAGGCAACTCCGAAATTTCCCAGCTCGGCTATGCGTCTCGGAACATCTTCCGGGGTAAGCATGAACAGGCGGTCTCACAACATACAGTTATTGAGATAATTAAAATGTTTAGTTGAATAAAAAAAAGCTTCCACATAGTTTCACAGAGGCAGTACAGCAGGAAGGCCCGCAACCGGCGCGCTCAGACCCATGACGGCGGTCAGAGGCGCCGGCTACACGAGCGCATCCCGCCAGGCCTTCGACCCTTTGAACATGAGCAGTGCCGTGCGCAATTTTCCCTTGGAGGCGGAAAAAGAGGACACGTGAGTCTTGTTCCCCTCGAAAAGCGCAAACTTTTAAACAATGTTTCTTTGACGCATTTTCATTGAATTAAATACGATATTTTTTTTTTTATTATTTAATGCTATATTTTATCCAAATATAAGACGTGTAACAATATTATGAATTTGATAAATTTTCCTGAATATAACATCAGGCCGGAAGAAAAAATAAAGCAGGACGAACGAAGGATAATGACATTAATTGAGGAATCTGCAAAAGCGGCTTGCGAGAAGAACATGAAAGTGGCCTTGGAACGAGCGAGAGAAGCTTCGTCGCGGGAACGCGCTCTTATTAGACTTCAAGAGCAGGCCGGCTTGAGCGACAGCCACAATATCGACCTGACGTTCGCTGTAAAATTCCACTATTTTACTCTTCAAACGCACAATTCCGTCCCCCCGCAACTTCAATTCCTCATCTGCGTACACATTTCATTTCAGGTCATTTTTAATCTAGCCTGCCAGTATTCAAATAACGAATTGTACACGGAGGCTATAGCGACCTATCAAGCGATAACGAGAAATCGAAATTTCACCAATAGCGCCAGATTGAAAATGAACATTGGAAATATTTACGTGAAAATGGGTCAGCTATCGCAAGCCATAAAAATGTACAGGATGGCTTTGGATCAGACTACAACGGCGCAAAAATATTTAAGGTCTTATATAGTTATCGTGCTTTCTTACGAGATGTAATTTATTATATCGGTATGAATTTAAGTGTAACATCCATCGAGGAAGTATAATAATTTCTGTTTTATTGGTAATACAAGTCAAAGCCGGTTGTTGGCGTCATTATAAAAGTAAAATTATTAACACGCTATACTGTTCTATAGTCATTAGCGCTGTTAACATAAAATTTTAAGAAATATCTTAATACCACTAAAATTATAAACACTTTCGATTTGCTTTCCATCTATAATTATTGGCAGGAAATATTTTCGACAATTTCGTGGAATCTTAGACACATGATTTTGAATCCGTGTATTAATATATTATTCTTAGAAAAAAGTTTTCATTGATAATCTCATTATCACGCCTATATATAAATACATAAATGGGTGGAATACAATACTAAAATGTCTACCTTCTCATTAATTTAGGATAAAAATTATGCATAACATCGGAATGCTATTCGTACAGATGGGCAGGCTGGAAGAAGCGGCCAATAGCTTCGAATGGGTGATGCGAGAAAAACCTGATCTAAAAGCTGGAATGCACGCTATCTTATGTCATTTTGCACTTTCGCACGAAGATAAAATGAAAAAAGGCTTTCTGGAATTACTCGACGTCCCGCTTCACATTGATCACGAGGATAAATATAGCATGAATACGGTTAGACCATTTAAACAAGTTTCTCTTAAACTTCATAAATTTTGAGTTAGGGGAGTGTTATACTGAATTTCCTTTAATGTTAGGATGACATCGCTGCGAATATTCTGAACGAAACGGTGAAAAATGACGACCTATCGAAATTGGAGCGAGAGTTTAAAGCAATCGCCGAGAAAACGATTCTCAACGCGGCCAACCTCATAGCCCCGGTTATCGAAGAGACACTCGCCGGAGGATTTGCATGGTAAATAATAATATTGCCGTTTTATATGACATTCTTTATAAACGATGTCACTTATTATTATGTCACTGTTAGAACTTACGCGATTTTGCTCGTTTGTTCAAGGTGCGTGGATGCTATTAAATCGTCTGGGTACAGCTCCCTTGCTGCTAATTTAGAAATTAACAAGGCAATGGTGTTTCTTCATAATCGAGAAGTGCGCATGGCAATAGATTCGCTAAAAGTTTTCGAGAACCAAGATACGAAAATTAATAGTTCGGCATCGACGGTTTTATCCTTCATACATTTTCTCGTAAGTATATATATAGTATAATCGAGAGAATTTTTTCCATGACATAGCAGAGTTGACTTAGATTTTTTTTCTCACACGCAGCGCGGCGAATATGATCAAGCGGAAAAATACGGCGAGGCAGCGAAAAGTGCAGACGGTTATAATGCCGCTGCCTATGTAAACTTGGCGGCATGTGCTATTATGAAAAACGAATTGGATAATGCAAAAGAGTATTTAACGAATGCATTGGAAAAAGATCCTAATCACGTTCAGGCCCTATATAATCTAGGTTCGCTTCATTTTTTTATGTTACTGATTGCTTGCTTATATGCAGAAACTCTGACTTAATGATTTATTTATTATGTTTTTTAGGCTTAATTTACAAAAAGAAAAATATGCTTGAAGAAGCTCTAGAATGCTATTGGAAACTGAAGAACATTGTTCGATATGATCCTTTGACATTATACCAAATAGGGCATCTTTATCAACTTAGCAATGATGTTGAACAAGCAGCTGAATGGTAATAAATTGCAAAATAAAGTTTGATATGATAACAATTAGGAAAAACTTTTTTCTTTCTAGGTATAATCAACTTCTTGGTATTATTCCATCAGATCCGGGAGTATTGCAAAAATTAGGTGAAATGTTTGACAGCATTGGAGATAAACAGCAGGCATATCAATATTACAGTGATGTAAATATTTTGAAAATTTCTAATTTAACATTTTTTTGCTGTACTTATGCCTTTAACATATTTTGTTTTTCTAGTCTTATAGGTTTTATCCAGCAAGTTTTGAAGTTATAGATTGGCTTGGTTCATATTTTGTTTCTATGCAGGTAAAATACTAAATTCAGATAAAATAATATGTTTTTTATTACTGTTATAAGTAAATTTTCTAAAAATGCTATTTTGTAATGATCTACTTTGTAGGTAGCTGAAAAAGCATTGACTTACTTTCAAGAAGCTGTTGAACTTGCTCCTGATCAACCTAGATGGAGATTACTGGTAGCAGCATGCTTAAGAAGAACTGGACAATTTCATAAAGCTTTATCTGAATATCAAGATATACACAGAAGATTTCCAGATAATGTTGAGTGTTTGAAATTCCTAGTTCGATTGTGTAGTGACCTAGGGCTGAAAGAGGCACAAACATATGCTATTGAATTACGAAAAGCTGAAAAAGCTAAAGAAACAAAAGAAAGACATGGCTCTGCAAGGCCAGGGACTACAAGTAAGCAGAACTTTATAATATACTTATTTTTGTATGCACATGGTTTATTTTAGACTATACAGGAGGAAAAGTTATAACAAATTTTACCACTTAATTTTTCTAGGTTCAAAAAGAAGCAATAGTGGTACATCATCTCGTGGAGGCTCAGGAATGAGTACACTTTCAGAAAGACGAGCAAGTCCTATTTTACAAAACGGCGATATTGGTTATTCTAATCACATATTAAGAGCAGATTCATCTGAATTTCCTGACTCCAACTCTAATGGTAAGAAATTTAGTAGAAATAAAGAAGATATTGAAAAATATTTAAAGTTTATATAGAAAATGAATGAATATTATATTTCTTCAAATTATTCTTTTAGATCCAAATTTTGTAGATCCTATAGGTCCATTATCTAATCGACCAATGACAGCAGCTGGAAAGAGAGATGACGATTTCGGAGATGAAGAATTAGGAGACGATCTTTTACCAGAATAATATATATGTACAGTTTATTTAAAACCCGTTACCAATTTTATACAGTCTCTAAGTATAATTTATATACATATTTACAATATATACTTTATTAAAAATGTATATGTTAATCTTTTTCTTGCTAGTATTTTATTGATCATAAAAAACAAATACCTATAATAGTACATTATGCAACAAGGGAGTAAAGTCGCAGATTATTCCGGCGGGTGAGTTTTCTGCTCGAGCAAAGCGTTGTGTTCTTCTCGTGTTGCATAATATAGAACTTTATTCCCGACTCAACGTAAGTACTATGGCAACTTTGTTGACTTGGAAAAGTGGGACTACATGAGAAAAATTTTTAAATATGCCGCAGTGCTAAAGCGGTGGCCAAGTTCTTTATTTCCCTCAAAACATGGAATAAAAAATTGTATTCCCATCTCCACTATAATAGGTACTTTATAGCCTGAAAAGTGGAGCAAAAGGAGCGTCTGATTTAATCCTTACTTTACTCCCGTATATGCGGAAATAAAGTAACATATAGTCCCATTTTTTGCATTTATGGTGAATTTGGTCAAAACTAATAAAATTATAATAAATGCCAAATAACTTTTCAAGTCTATAAAGTGGACACAGTGGTGCTGGGAATTAAGTATTATGTAACACAGGAGTACAGCCAATCATTCCCTCGCGTGATCAATACCCTCGCTTCGCTCCGATTCGCTTCGCTCGTTCGGGCAGTAAACTAACCCGCGGGAATAATCTGCAACTTTACACCCTTGTTAAATAATATACTATTATTTCCTCAAAACAATGCGATTGTTAATAATTATTCATAGCATATTACGCACCATGGGAGGAAAAAACTTGGACAGCCAGTATCTCGTGTAAATAGTCGTGTAAATTCTCGCGTAATGGCATACACGAGATGTGGGCTGGCCAATTTTACTCCTGTGGAGCATATAATAAGTACTATTTTTCCTTACACCGAGGCCGAAAATGCCACATTCCCGTTTTTGGGCCAGGCGGGAATGTGGTACATTCGGCCCGGTGTGAGGAAAATCTTATTTATTATTGTAACATTGTTATTACAATAATTTTTTTTTTAATTCTCGTATTTTTATTTAATTTCGTTAATAATCAAAATATTTAAAAAATGTGTAAGTTAACTTTTGCAGGCTTTTATTCCCAGAAAAAGTGCTAAAAATGACTCTTTTTCAAATACCAGCCATTTTGTCAGAAAAAATAATACAAAAATTAAAAAAAAGGATAATTAAACTAGAAAACGAGAGCTTTCATTTGCTTTTTGGAGAAGTAAAAAATGTTAATTCCTTGAAAAGTTACGTGAGTTTGAAGATACCGCTTTTACCGCTTTTCAATAATGTTAACATTATTCGTGTATTTTAAATGTTCCTTCAAACTCACTCGATAGTCTATCGATTTTTAAAAAAATCGACATTTTTGAATGATACACAGCTTAAATTAAAGCTCTTTTCGCCTGCTTTTATAAAATTTTTAGTCCATTCATATGACCGAATATTCAAAAAGCTACAACTAAAGAAAGAGACCCCATTTTTATCGAAAATTGTTCATTTTAGACATGAAATAGGTAACGGTATAGTCACAATCTCAACATGAAAATAATTGTTAAAGCGTGATTACTACTTACTAGTTGATTATATGTAAGTTTCAAGTTCCATAATTATAATCTAGTCGTAAGTATAATAATTAAAATTCGATAAAAATGGGGTCTCTTTGGTTATAGCTTTTTGAATATTCGGTCATATGAATGGGCTAAAAAATTTATAAAAGTAGGCGAAAAATTCAATGAACCCATGAGGGAGAAATAGGCGCCGTGCTCTGCGCCGCGCTCAGCGCCGTGCTCCGCATACTCGCTGATTGGTCAATTCTATTCGTGCTTTTTGAATAACTGTTGACATTGACTCTAGGTGTTTCGCTGATTGGTCCATTCCATCCATGCCAACAGTTACTCAAAAAGAATTGACCCATCAGAGAAACACCTAGCACGGTGCAGGGCACGCCGGCACGGCGCCTATTGTACTTTCTCCCTGAGAGCGAGAGAGAGGTTCTTCCGTGAATGTGTCTCTCGCTCGTTGAATTTTTCGGAACACATCAGAGCGCACCCTTAAGCTGCGTTTCATTACAAAATGTCGATTTTTAAAAAATTTATAGGCTACCGAGTGAATTTAAAGGTAAATTTAAAATACACGAGTAATGTTGAATGGCGGTAAAAGCGGTATTTTCAAACTCACGTAACTTTTCAAGGAATTAACATTTTTTACTTTTCAAAAAAGCAAATGAAAGCTCTCGTTTTCTTGTTTCATTATCTTTTTTTTTTAATTTCTGTATTATTTTTTCTGACAAAATGGCTGGTATTTGAAAAGGAGTCATTTTTAGCGCTTTTTCTGGAAATAAAAAAAATCCTTTTTTAATTCCAATATCGAGAAAAAGGGCGTCACAAAGTCGTTTTTTATTGTACTCGAGTACTTTCCGTTTCTTTATCGTATAAAAAAAAGAAAAAAGCTCTCGGGAAGGTGTGCGTTACAAAAAAATTTTGACCAGTTTTGAGGCCATCATAAGTGCTACTTTTCTGTAGATTTCAACATATATAAAATGTTTAGTATTATTTTCAAAGTTTTTTTATAAGTTCCTTCTGCTTATACATATTCTAGAATTTTTCTTTTACTATAATACTTTCCTTTTATAAAAGGAATTTTCAAAAACAAATTTTATAGTTCTATAAAATCATGATTGTTCATCGCACTATGAAATAATTCTTCCGAAATCTTCCATGAGCTATAATCTGCAGAGCAAGATTAATTGAGTTTAATTTCAATTTAAGGCCTCTATTTCATATAATACATTATAATATACTCTACGTTAAATTCGCCTAATCATTTCGAGCATTATAGATACGGCTAATCACTGCGTTAAATTATCTTACAAAACAGATAAGTTTCCTTTATTTACATGCGTGATTGGGAAGAACCGTAATATTTTTTTTTCCATTTCCTTGCAAATAAAATAGGAGTCTGCTATAGCGAATATCTGTAGTAACAACACGATTTCGCATTTCACATGCAATTTTCTCTCCGAAGCTATACTTATTGCCGCAAACGAAAGAGAAATAGTGATAGCGAACCACGTGTTGTTTTGATTGACTCTAACTCTATATATCATATATATAAGGCTACACACGTGTGTAATATATATTCGTCGACTGCCGGCAGAGTAAACAGACGGCGAGGGCGACATATATATATAGGTATACCTATAGTTAGTGAACCGGCCGCGATTACGTGACTCGATCGGCTGTGTGCGTGCATTCGTGTGAATAAAAGCATATACGTACCTAGATATACAAGTATACCGGCATGTATTCGCACAATCACAATCTTACTGCTTATATAGACTTACAGCTGCTTCTGCTATGAATACCCGCGGGAGTGAGCTTGCCTCAGTCGTTGGCGGGGCAACATACGACGAGTAAGTAAGTGGAGGAAAAGCCGGTTCCAATATCTTTCTTCGCTGCTGATGCTGCGTCGGCGCGGTCAAATAATTATATATACGCGCTCTTACTCCTCGTCGCCCGAGCGTCATCAAGGTCGTATAGCCGGCGCGCAAAGGTCATCAGTTCAGTGCAACGCACTGCCTCGTGAG
>JAPYZP010002348.1:0-22127 GCA_030522985.1 Torymus sinensis
ATATAACGCGGCGCGGCCGATCGATGCAGACAGACGCGCGCGCAGACACGGCTTCTAAATAAATGCGCGCAATGTCCGTTGCACCGCGCGCGAATATGTTTGCCAGCGGTTTTCGGCAGTATACACACAGTGTTGCGTCCGATGCAGATTATTGTTGCACGCCGCGCGCGGCTGAGCCGCTAAATTGGATCGGACGCGGGAGCGATGCATGGATAGACGGCTAAAGGTGTATTATAACTAGCTCGGTTCAGCGGGGCCGCCGCCGCGTTTATTTTAACGGGAGACTGATTGTGATATGCGCTCGAATATATGCCCGTGAAGTCTTTCACTATATGCGCAGCGGTTGTTCAAATTAGCGCCGAAAACTGGTTGCTTCTATAAAGTCATTTCAAACTATTTGCTTGCAACGCTCAACAACTTTCACGTGTAAAGAGCGTTTTAATTTATTATCAGTTTTGTTTTAACATCGTAGTATTATTATCTTTATAGGAATAATAAAGATACCTCCCAAATGATTGCTTTTAAAATGTGTATACGTGACGAAACCGCCAACGAAAAATAATAGTTTCCTCCTACGGCTCTTTCACAAACGGAAATTTTGCGCAATTCAGGCGTGTTTTTTTTCACAATGTGCGCAAACTATGAGAAAGAACATTTTTTTTTTTTTTTATAAAGAACGACGTGTAATTATAAACTAATTTTCAGCCATTATTATATACCTCATCGCGCCTAAGCACGTCATAATTATACTTGTATATCATGTACACTTTGTTCGCAATGAATCGTACATTTGATTTTTCGTAATTTTCGTGAAAAGTGATATATCTCATCCGCTTTTTGCTTTGAGACGAGCTTAAAACGTTAGAGCGCGCATTAATGGGCTCGAGGATGGATATGCTGCGGAAGGATGTAGGACTTTTTGGATTTATGTACTCGCGCGCGCGCGCAGCCGGTGATGCGGGAACGGAAATTTAGGGGAGTGCAGCACGTGCCAGTGTATAGTAGCTACTTTCTCCCCCTGCGAGAGATGAAAAATGTTTGATCTACCCTGAAACGTTAAAATGAGATTTATAACTAAAAAATAACTATAGGGAATCTTTATTTTCTTGAAATATTTTGGCCGGAAAACCGTACAAGAATTATATCTTTCGTGCACCAACTGTGGAACTACCATTATTTAATATTAAATTAAAATTAGTAAACAGCTTGGAAACTCGTATAGTTAAATGCTGCAGGGTACGTGAAGCCGCCTACATTAAAATTCTACACGCGTGCACAGTTATATTTACATGTATATATCTGTTTCACACAGAGGCGGAACAGTAAACACGGCGACGTTACAATGACTTCATAATGCAAGAAAAAATTACAATATCTCGAAAACATCGCAATTACTATAAGAGGCAGCGGAATTTCCAAGTAAGGCGGGGGCTTTATTACGCTTTAATCGCCGCTAATACACAGTACGTACAATGTTTCGCCCAAGCACCGATTCTTAACACTCAGCCAGAATTCTCGCGCGATCCCGTTAACCTTGTTTTTCCGATAAACCTTTCCGAGCTAGCTCTTAAGAAAAAAAAGGAAGACAATAAAAACCGTATACGGGGCTAACCCGTAATTTTCCATAAAAGAAATACTCGCGCGTACTTATACGTAGTGCTGGTGCAGCTGTGTGTCTGTGGGCATTTGGTGAGATTCAAAACGACGTCGCAGATGTCGAGGGAAGTAGGTATTGCAGGCACAAAGAAGCGGACGTCGAAGTGAGTCGTCGTCGTCGTCGTTGCGCGTTGTTCCCGAAATCAAGGTGGATTTTCACTGTGCGGTTGCCGCTGCCGATGGGACCGACTGAAAGATGTTATTTCAAAGGAGACAATGGGGGGAACTTTCGTTGACCCAGATAAGTGATTTCGAGTGTCGCCTAGCGCTGCTCAGCCAAGCAGCTCGACGGCTTTTCGTCAAAATTCCCCGTCGCGACAATAAATTCTTGTCCCTGGTTACTTCGAGTTTCCTCTTTCTTGTCCCACCATTATTTCGCAAAGAAATTAACTTACGAACATAATACTACAAGAGAGTTATTAAAAGGTTGTGTAAGGTTAATCTTGTACTTATTAACTTGTTTAGTGACTTGGCTCATATTGAGCTATTATTTATTTAATGTTTAGATTTCATTTTTGCAACTTGACATATAGTACGCACTCCGAAATAATTTTAATTACACTAATAATATAAAGCTTCTTTTCTAAAAATTAAAAAGAAATTGTATGAAAAATCGTATTGCTGGTTAAATACTGTTGGTACGTGATACAATGTAATTGATTACAACTACAATGACGATTGTATACCTAAAGAAGTGGTCTCGAAATCTGGGAAACAAACAGAAATGCCTTATTCAGCTGTAAAGAAAAGAATCGTAGGTTGAAATTTTTCCGACCCATTTAATATGTATTCCTTTTCGGTTTTGTTTTTGTACTCGCCCGCGTGACTTGAAAAAAAGAAAACTCCGGGAGAGCCGTGCGCGACTCCAATTATGCGTTTATGCTCAACGTGGTAATTGCGTGTCGGTTGCAAGTGACATGCCGGGGGGAGCGACACAATGAAAAAAAAAATGAAATTCCAACTTCTATTTTTGTCTCGCTCTAAGAACGAAATGAAGAATACTTTTGTTCTTATCTCTCGGCTGTTGTTTCTTTGTGTTTGCCTTTTCATTCTCATCGCCCCGCTGTTGTTTTTATGGGCCTTAAAAAGCATACTAACTCCCGGCTATTTTTCCAGATTTAAGTAACTTTCGTAATGAGAAAAAAAAATGGGTTATAATGTCTCGAGTGCGCTCCAATGCAAACACCGGCTCAAGGATTTCTCAGTTATTGTTCATTGCAAAACAAATAGCAAAATTGTTTGTCATTGTCTTAAGAACACACTGTGTTATTAAGTGCTGAAAGAATTTTGTATAATACTCCTATTTCACAATATTAAAGTTCCAAGTATAATTAAGTAAATTTCAAGTAATTATTGTGATGTAACAATGAATCTTGGTAAAAATATTTAATAACTGGAATTTTATCGTCCTTTTTTCTAATATATAATTTTTTTCATAAAATAAATATTGTCTGCAACCAATACATCATTAAGTTCCTTATTTTACTAAAATAATATTATCAAGTACATACATAAGTGAATTTTTTTTCGTAACGAATAAATTACTACTTACTAACTTGTTGCATAATTTTTAATCTAGTCGGCTATAGAGAGAAAGTGATAAATGCGTGTAGTTTTTCATACTTTCCGACCATCATTTTTCATATAAAAAAAAATGAAAGTGATTGAAATCCAAGTAAACCAATTGCATCTTCGAATTTAACGAGAAGGATGTTCAAACGACGCCCATAATCGAAAATGAAAAGGAAACTATAATGAAAAATATAATAATTTGACTGCTGGGAATGTCGTGCAGAGTCTCAATTTTCGCGCGACGAGTGTGTAAAGCAAAAAAAAAAGGAAGAAGACGAAATAATATTATTCCTCATATCTCGACACCCTCATCAACGCCAGATACGTTGAAAAGAGGAACACGTATATAGTGGCACGGGGAAAGAGCGAGGAGGCGGAGGAATGGGAAGGACTGCGATTCTTCAGCGTTCACTCGTTATAGAAGAAGAGGCAACGTTTCAGCGAGTCGTGGGAAAACGTAACGAGCGTCTCGTGCCCCGACACTGGTATTATTTTGTTTCTCATAGAATCACATGCATTTTTCTTGCGCACGCGCATACTTCATCATAGAGGTGCGCGCTCATTCATTCATGAACAATTAAAGCGCTTGGTTGCGCTCGCGCTACACGAGACGTATCCTACGATGCCAGGAAGGCAGTCGGCTAATCGCTCTTTGATTGCCGGCAACGCTTTGCCTGCTTTTTCTCCTCGCCAAGCGTGTTTGTAGGACTCGTGCTTTATACCTGCGACTCAGTAAAACGCGCGCGAGAGATGACGAGCGCGAATCTCTCGTACTTGTATATTCGAGTTCTCATCTCGCTGACTTTTAATGCCGCAAATTGGTTGTTGATTTATGCAGCGAAACTCTCTTCGCTCAACGTTTATCTGATGTGTTCAATTTGTTATATATCTATTTTCCCCTTCGTAATGTCCGATTGGATATGCATTTTTGTTATATTTAATTTATATATTTATGCATTCGCGTTCAACGTAGGCGCCTGTCCTATTCTATATCTGAACGAGCGGCTTTAAAAAGGATGAAAGATATTTTTGAAAATAAAAAAAAACCATTTAATTAAAAATACTATGTTACTTTACTCGTGAAGGCATGCACAAAAAAGTTAGTAAGAGCTAAGTGAGTACATAGCAAAATGAGCACGTGCGCACACGATGGTGCATTAAGTGGACGGAGCCCGGGCACAGTGACCCGCAATCCGGAGTTAATTTCATTAATCTGCTTACATATACTTTTGCCTTAAGTAAGATGAAAACATTTTTTTATTCCCCCTTACGTGCTCTACTATTCTGCGTAATAAAGTAGGTTCTCTAAAATTAATGAATAGTTCTGATTTTTGAAGAACCATATAAGAGACATTAATTACTATAGGTTGAAGCTTAATTAAGGCCTAAACTAATACAGTTATGAATGCTTTGTTTGTTTGCATCCAACATATAATATAAGCTTTCACCTGGAACCCCTTTCACATACAAATGAAGAAAATAAACAAATCGTCTCATCAAGTAATCACGGGTATCCATCGAAGAGCAGCATAGCCTTCTCTCCTTCCTCAGAACCAGCTAGCAGTCTAATAGGAAGAAACGAGGATTTCCCTCGAACAATCGGTCCACCAATTGCGTAATTAAAGAGCTAGCGAAGGAAAGCGAAGTAGTACATACACCACCTACTTGCCTCTGAAAATCTCAGCAGGTTTCGCAGGTGGATTAGCAACGAAAAGAAAAACGAGAACGAGAACGAGGAAGAGACAGAGAGAGAGAGAGAGAGAGAGAGGCACGAGCGGAAACGAAGACGACGAACGGATCTGCGGCGCAGTCGTCGTAGTTGCAGCTTCTCAGCCATCTGCGTACACACCGTTGCTGTTGCTACTGCTACTGTCGCCGGGTTTTCATTAAGCAAAATGCTCCTTCCTCCTCCACCTCCTCCCCCTCCTCGTCGCCACTGCTCTGTAATCTCCGAGGCAGTCTTCTCGCTCCTGCCGCGCTATCTCGAAACTCCGCTACACGACTACTTATATATATATATACATATATAGAGGCATGCACACAGTTACAATGAGAGAGAGAGTTTGCACACCGGAGGTGGCTTTACGAACTTACACGCCAAGTCAAACGCGCAAGAGAGCGGATGTATACCAAAGGGATGAAGTCGATGGGGACGACGAGGATGCGCGCCGCAGAGCAACTCGAGTGCGGAAGAAGCTCGCCTGTATACACGCCCGACTATTATATACCTATAGGAGTACTATGATGCGTAAAAATGGATTTTCGTGCGGATAATAGAAGATGGTGTATCCGAGAGCGGCGGAAGGAGTTATTAATTTAGAAAGTAGCCGGCCGAATTCAGCCGATGCCGCGTCTTTCCACCAGTATAGTTTCCTTCTAGTCAATTAGTTTGCTACCCAACTTTAACTAGGTTTATATTCTATATACCGGCAATTCATTTCAGAACTGGATAGAGAAGCTGCGAACCAATCTCCAGACTGACCCAGAAATTTTAATCTAAGTTTTGCAAGTAATTTTGTCGGAAATTGAAATTCCCCCCTCCTATCTGACAATTGATTTCCTGTCATTGTTTGTTATAATTTCACAGCTGTTTTGATGTTATAATTAACGGATTATAAATAAACGCTCGCTCAAATTTATTACTTTAGTAAATTAATATTCGAAAGGTAGCTACCGTTAAAATTTAATAAAACGTTATATTACAGCGGAAATGCAGTAGTTCATCTGCACAACTTTTGACACGATCGATCAAAGTGTTGGAGCGAAAATTAAATGAAAAAACAATAATAACAAATTGTACATTTGAGTACATCAACCAAAATTTTCATATCTTTTACATGTAGATTTGCGGTTTGATAAAATTTAAAAACGTCCATTTATTTTGACATTTTTTAATTTTCTATTATAGAACAGATTTATTGATTATTTTATGAAGAATTATTTAAGTTATATATTACTTAGTTTCTTCCGGCATTAAAGTGATGCTGACGTTAATGTCCGTGAGTATAGGATGAGAAATTTGTTGCTTATACAATATGTATCAAAATATATCTTCTATAAAAATATTCAATTGAACAACAAAAAAAAATGATTGAGTGGTTGACTGGCAAAATTTAAAATGTATTATATAAATGTGCTGACATAATACAAAGCAGTACCCAGTAAGAATTTATTTCGTATTTGTTATTTCGTAAGACGACCTTTGTATAATGGCAGTCATGCCAATGGAAACATAATCTACAAGAGCCTTCAACTTAAACTATACCAAAATAGTAAAGAATAATCAAACGTATTAAAGCTTTTTGTATTTAATTTTTATTCGGATGCATAACAACTGCATAGAAAAGAGTTTAACTAAATCCAAGCTTTAAAGCGAAGTTTCGTGATTAACTGTGAATACCGTTCTCCACGATGACAAAAAGGTAAATGCTACCAAGTGTATCGAAGCAATCCGTTTCTACTCTTTTACCGTCTTAATTCAACACTTTACTTCACTCTCCTGTATAATCAAAGTTTTGAAATGTCTAGAAAGTCGTGGTGATAATAAAAGTGTTAATTATATATTTCAAATATATGAAACCAATAGGTTTTCAAAGTTATATATATTTACAATTCACCTCTTGATCGAGATTATCTTAGAATAGGAAATAATTGAATTTTCTACACTATCAGCGTTTTATATCTGTCACTTTTCCGTCGTTCGAATATCCCAACGACATAAAGAACCATTTGGCCAACGAGCCGGTGCTCCTGCGGGTTAACAACCTCGTAATTATACCGTTTTGGTGTAAGCATGCACAACACGTGTGTGTGCGCGCGCGCGCGCAAACTGTCACCTAAAAATATCTGCCAGAGTTAAAAAGAGCGTACTTATCTCATTCACGCGTTCGCGGAGATGTAGAGACGACGAAGAAGGCAAAGAGGAGAGAGAGAGAAAGAGAGACAGGAGCGTGCAGTGTGTCAGTGGGTCATACTGTACAGCGAGCGCGAGCGTATAGCGGTGTGGACTTGACGTGTTTTTTATTTTTCTTTCTACAGGGACGCGGTACCGAAGCAGTGCTGCGGCCTGGGCTCGCCGCCGGTGCGCTGGTCCATCCTCGGGGTCGGAGTCGTCGGGCTCGTCTGCGCCGGCGCCGGAGCGCTGCTGGGCGCACTCAGGGCCACGGGCCGCGACCACATAGCTGTCGCCCTGCTCATGATAGGTGAGTCTTTTTTCCTTATATATAAATTCACCCCTGCTACTCTCTCTGAGTAGAGCTATCCCATAATTCTAATTGAGTAATATGCGTTATATTTTTAGCTGTGCTTACAGCTATTGCAAACATACTTTTATTACCGATATCGATTTTATATCACTTCAAGAACGCGACGTTAACAAAATTATCGAATATACGGCTGCGCTTGTTATGTATTCGAATTTTACAACTTTGTTCAATTATGATTAAAATTCAACACGAGCGATTAATCTCTCGTTTTTTGAGAATGAAATTAATGGAAAACAAGCTGAAAGTCAATCAAGCTGTACAACAATGTCGTGTGTATATATTATATGGTGCTCCATCTCGATATGTAAATTATACCGTACCGCCTATAAATCCCAATCTTTCTCTCTTGTTCCATACAATCTCCCCTCCATTCATCAGCACAATACCGTTCAATGAAGGCTCATTTTTAGAGAGCAGTCGAAAAATGCCCTCGCCGCGCGCCGCTTTCTATATACCTCTCGACGTCAGAACGAAAGTAAAAGACCGCCGGGCCGCCTCCGCAAAGAGGGCGCAATAAAAGCGCGCGCGCGCACGACACTTTCTATATATACACACAGCGAATATTCGGCACAGATGCTCTCCGCAGACGTCAAGCAGTCCCGGACGCGCGCAAGCGAGCGAGCGCATTTCCGTCCTTGACCCTGCGCTTGCGTACGCACGCGCGAACGTGTATGTATATACCTCGATGCTGCAGCCGCGCACGTTAGCTCGAAACTTTCCGGGGCTCGCGTTCTCAGCCAGCAGCTGACGTGCCTTCCTTGACCTACATCCCCCCGGCTGCGCGCACGTTTTAACGCACGATGCATTTCCCGTGTTCCCTTGCTCCTTTTTTTCGCCCGCCTCCCTTGCATTACGCGTGTCCCCGCCGATGCATTTCCCGTGTTTGCTGTTTTACTGCCAAGCCGGGCACGTGCGTGAGTACACTTACACCACTTCGCTCGTGTGTGCACTCGATGTTTGTTTTCTTTTATTTTTAAGGAGCGCCCGCGCCGCTCTGATTTCGGTCGCGAGCTCAGCTCGTATTGTGTTATAGGTTGTTGAAACTTTTCATTTGGCTTATCGTAATTAAAATTTTAATTTGCCTTGTGAAACGGTTCATGCGTAGCTTATTGCTAGGCAAACTCTTGATTCAATTTTTAATCAAGAGTCTTGTTATTTTAATTTTTCTATAAATATTTATTACAAATTGTAATAAGTATTATAAAAGCCTGTGACTTCGCGTTTTAGTTTTGTACTATTTCTGGCAAGGTTAATAATAAAAAAGCACCGCTTATCATATATTATAGAAATAAGTGTAGGTGACCCTCAAGAAAATTTTTCGTATTGAAAAGAGAAAATCAATTTTCATTCATTTATTATAATTACTATACTCTCTCGAAATAGAAAATGTTCTTATGCAGCGCGAGCATATAAAAGAAGAGTGTAAAATCGATGCGCCGATAACTTTTTTTCCTGTTATAGGCGGTACCCCCTATTAAGTCGTATAAGAGCTAAACATAACGTGGCCATTTTAGAACCTCCCGTTTTAGCTAGGAGTAAGATTATACAATGCGAGAATGCATTAGGACCGCAATTTCGCGATACGTCGAGTGCACAACTTAACCCAGAATCTCTTGAATAAAATCTTTTACGATCACTTCGACCTTGGCCTACATATTCGATGTTATCTAGTTTAGTCGATGTATCGATAATTTCAATTACCGGTGCATCCTTTTAAATTACTTCAAAATATCTACCTTTTTCATTAAATTAAAGGAGTTTTGCATTTGATTTGAAACCGTGCTTATTGCAATTAAATACATTTTTGGTAGAAGAAGATACTTTTAATATTTTTCTAGGTTAATGGATTTTCAGGTTGATATGATTGGCCTTGATACATAAATGATTCGCTAGTTATATGGACACATGCGTGAATAGTTAATCATATTTCGCACTTTTTCTTAATTATATAATATTTACAGTCCTCGAGAATTTTCACCAAAATTTCAGTTTATGAAATATTTGTAAATTAAGTGGCCCATTCGAACATGCAAAAAAACTACTTTTAGTGCGAGAACAAGTTCACAATTTTTTTCTTATTACAAACGCTACTTAATATAATAACTTTCTAGCTGCGATTTAGGTCTTTTATGTTTTACAACTCGCAAACTTGGGTAAAAACCTCAAGTTCGTGGCATTTAAAAAGCTATTACAAAACTATTCTAGTTACGTAACTTTGTCCATGTTCTGGACGTAACTCGTCAGAACGATCTAGACTGCAGAAAGTGAAATTCTACGAACTACGGTTTAACCAAATTATGGTAAATGAAATTTCTCTACGGTTAAATTAAAATTAGGAATGTTAAATATTTGATGTCACTCAGTTTGATCCGAACAAGTGCAACGTAAATAATTTTAATTATTATGCAAATACCTTAGAGAATCTCTTGACATATATTAAAAAATTTCAAATATTCGATGAATTTTTAAATTTTATAGTTTTAAATATCATTCTGTAATCGTTTTCTCAAGTTTATTAATTTGACATAATTAATGCATTAACTCCTATATTATATGGTCCAATTAGTAATGAAATCGGTAATTATGTTAATTAAAATTTAACAACTTTATAAATACACGAGAATTACTTACGTCTGATTTGATACTCAATTTGATAAAATATAACCTTATTAGAATGTAAAAAAAAATCTGAGACGTAGGATATTTTCCTGCAGAATATTCAAAATCAGTTGTTGAACAAAAGATTAGTCACGACACCCCAGTGTCACGGGCAAATCAATTAATTAGCCGCGGCCGTTAACGATAAGCCAAACTAATCTCGCGCGCCCTCGCGGCTCCCCCTCGATGACTAATATTGACTCAGCCCCTGAAAGCCACCGAATAAAAATCCGAAATCTCTTTCGTATTCCCCCTCTCGTAAAGCCGAGCAACGTGTTCGCGCATAATATGACGCATACATATACCCGCGCCTTACAAGCGTACATACAGCATTATATCCTCCCCCGCGCGGCAGATGCGCGCATCACGCACGCACCTATAGGAATCGGTCAATCGCCCGTGGCGCGCATCCCCGTTACAAACCGCATATTTCTCTCTCTTTTCATCGGATAGGAGCCCGAGTTGCGTAACGCACGGCCATACCGTGAAATACGCGCATCAATAATTCATATCCTACATCCGCTACTGCGCGAGCGAGAGAGAAAGGACGGGACGTTTATATGTATATATATATAAGAAAGGGGAGCAGCGACGGGTGCACCCCCTGGGAGATATGATACTGCTGCGGATGCGAGTCGCGCGCTTGCAACGTTTATGCCAGCGGTGTGTACGCGCACGCTTGAATTCTTTTAACGCGGTCGAGGCTGATGCCCGCACTCGCGAGATGGAACTTTTGTCGCGCTGATTCTCCCGCGAATCCAGCACTTGAGAGCTCTCGGGGAGAGCTTTTATGCTCTGGATTTGGGTTAATCGCTCTCTCTCTCTCTCGATCTCTAGACGTAATTGTTTATTGTCAAACCTTAGTTTTCTAACGGAATGTGTATATAAATAACGTTCATGCGTGTAGAAAAATATTTCCCGTTTAATTGCTAAGCAATTGATTCGATTTTTCCTTTTTTATAGGAATAAAATAAACGTTTATTTTGTAATCCTTAATTATTGCATAGAGTAAATATGGAGATCAGAATTAAATGTCCATGTGATGCATATATAACTATAGAAATCACTGTTTCTTAGAGAAAGTAGTTTCGTTGGTGTTTTAGCGTTTTTATCTATTATGTTTAGTATAATTATTATTAATGTGCCATCTGTTAAAAAATATAGCATTCTTTACAAGTTTTTTTGTCATATTCGATATTCATATGAAAACTATATTCATAAACTTTCCGAAGCTATATAATATCACAAACTTTCATTCGATATATAAGGAAAACAGATATACTTGACCGTAAAAATTATTTGAAAATTTTCTATTCAATCGCGCACTATTTACTAATAACCTACTTCGCATAATGGCGATGCACGCGCGCTGCTGATGGAAAACTCTTGGGAGCTATTGAGAAAATGCCATTTTCAAAAGTTCTCGGCGTATTGAATTTTCTTGAAAAGGTATGAAATTTCCTGAATTCGTTCGTCAAAAAGTCTTCTTTAAAGGCATCACAGTTTTTAGCTATATAAATAATATTTTTTATTTAAATAACTTCCCGTCTGCGTAAATTTATTTATAAAAAAAGAAAAAAAATCGCTAAAGTCGTTTCACTTTGTAAAGCTTAAAAGGGGCAAATGCTAAATGTTCTTTTAAACTTTTTCGCTCAAATTCAATATCGCGAAAATTGTATTATGCAAGTATAACGTTGAAAAGAAATTTGCAGGTTTAAACTTTTATTGAATTCGATCTTCGTTACGCAACTTTCGTTAAATTACTCTGTGAAAAATACTCCATTAGTTCCATTTATAAAAAGGCGCTTAAGGATTTTTCGTAAAATAATAACGAAGCTGCGAGAGCATATTCAAAAGCAATCCGCATTTAATTGAATTTGCCTCGAAACCATTTAGATTAACGTGCTTCTTATAAAGTCAAATAATCCTGCAATCCCCGAAAACAAATGGCCGCGGGAACACAAGCGGCAGAAACTTTTAACGACCACGTGACTTTTTGCAAAACGCCAGAAAAGTTAAATTAGCTTCGTTCGCTCAACTTCCTCTCATCCGCTCCTATATAAAACAAAATCCGTTCGCGAAATTGAAGTTGTTTTACGAGGCGCGCGAGTTAAAACAAGTCGTCGGCTTCATTTTCCGGCGCGTAAAAAAAAGAGGGCGGTCGGGACAGAGGGGCGGATTGGCTTTCCAGACACTACACACACGTAGGAAGAACGAGCCCCCGTTTCTTGGTTCAGCTCGTTGCATTTTCGATTTTCCGATGCTGCACATCGCGAGAGCACGACGCTCTATAACCCGCTTCGTTCGCTCTCGGCTTCTCTCTGTCTCTCTCTCTCTCTCGTGCGTTTCGTTTTCCGATTTATTTCTGCGGCCAACCAATTCGTTCACCCTGCTTTGTCTCCTGGTTCATTATTATTGCCATTATTTTACGGCTTGCTTTCACCCCACGCACGTTAAAGTACATTTATCGAATTTCACAAATCGATCATTATTATCGGAAAAGATTGTATATTAATAAGTTTGCTCCCATTGTTCTATTGTACATCTCATAATTTGCATTGATTATACTATATCCGCTTACTTTTTTCTATTAATTATTACAATTTTTAAAGCATCGAAAATAAAGGTGATAAGATATACTAAATACTACAGCTTTTCGAACAATTGAATTAACACTCTGAACTTAAAAATGGAACGACAAAGAGAATAAAAAAAAAAAGATCTTTTGAAAGTTTATTAAAGCTTTGCGCAAAGCAGGTTCTCCTTTTATTCGCTCTCGCTCTATTCATCACTCCCGCGCGGCTTTCCTTCCTATATACCTGCCAGCACAGATAAATAATAAAACTCGTGTGCGCACGCGCGCGGCTCTTTAATAACGGCGTGTGTCTGTGAAATATCTTACTTCAGTTTTGAATAATACATTCGATATATACGACGCCGCCACTTGCCCTCGCGTTTCATTTTTCCCTTCGACTCGCGCGCCCGCAGCACGCGGCGTTTTATATTGCATCCTCTTAAGGTCCTCCTTTTTCCACGCCTTTTTTAATCTTCCTGCGAGAGAGTGAGAGAGAGCGCACGTTCGATGCAGTCCCCAGGTTATATACCTTGGGGACGCCGCCGGAGACATGCGCAACGCCGGCGATCGTTGCTCGTTTACGCGTTGATTTCCCTACTGATATGATCTCTCGCTCGCTCTACCTCTCTCTTTCAGCGAAAGAGCTGGCTCTATGCCCTCTTCTCGGTCTATCCACTTACACGTACTACGCGGCCGCTGCTCTTTTTCAAGTTCTTTATGCAAATTGTGTAGGGCGACTTTTAGTTTTTTCTACGTAGCGTTCTTGGATTTTCGTTGCAAAGTCGACGTAGACGTCGAGTGCGGTTCCGTCATGGGCGACTTGGGGGGATATATCTTAAATCGCTTATAGAGTGAACTATGATTATTTTATGTTATTAGTATTCAAAATGTGATGTTTCTAATTATTTGCATAAATGCCCATTTGTCAGCCAAAAAATGGACTATAAAGTTTTGTTTATTTTTTTCTTAATTTATTTATAAATACTTTCTTATCATATTCAACTTTCCTAAATTTGTATACTATATTCATGATGGGATTTTTCAATTTGATCAGTGCGATGTTGTTAGTTTCTAATCTTATTACTTTTAATGTTTTCTCTTTACAAACAATTCATGCTGATGTAATCGATGATAAAAATTAAAATTGTTTCACATTACACGCCATAAATTTAACGAACATTAATAAAGCTTTTCGTTTGGACATTTAACCTTTTCCCAATAAATAAACAGGTTTCTGGTTTTATAATATGCTGTTGTTTTTATTATAATTCATTCTATTTAGTAGTATAAAAGATTAAAATTCCAACAACTTGCTAAAATGCATAAATTATTTTAATAAATACGTAATCTCGTATCGAAAGTAATGACTTTTTCTTATTTAATTTTAATTCATTCCTTTATTTTAAGCTTCTATAATGTTTCGAGTATAGTTCAATGTTTTATGTGCGTTTTAACTTTCCGTCTTCATTGGTTAGCCAAAGCAATTATTGGTTGCGCTATCGACGTTCACCTTGATTCTAATGCTTTTAAAACTGTAAGTCTATTCAGTTAAGGCTGTCATTTCTTCTTGCGAACCTCAAATTAACTCGTTTTTATAGTGACAAAGTTATTAAAGTTATTATTTATAATACACTGTGTTCTTTATCATTTTCTTCCAAACTTCTTTTCTGTCTTATAATTAGGTATACATTAGCTTGACAAAAGTGTACAATGATTAAATAAAAATAATTAAAAATTTCGCTTGTATAATAATATGTGACTATGCTCATAAAAAGTTTACTGTGGATTCATCAAATTCTAATAAAATAATTGATAGCAGCAATTGAAAAAAAACCTTGACATACGTATACAGAAAATAAAACATCTCTGTATCCTCTATATACAATCCCTGCTAATTACGAGAATGTAAAGTACCATTGGCCTCTGAAGCGCCTGAAATTTCATTCATCAATCTCCCCAAGTGCAATTTCCCTCGTTGTGAATCGACGCTCTGAACTCGCGCAGCTTTGTTCGTTCAAAGCAGCAGCAGTGCTCGCAGTGACGCCACAACGCGGAATCGGCGCGCAGTCGCTATTATCGGTATACATATACGGAAAACTTAAAAGCACTTTGTTGCATTAACGAGCGACAGGGCTGCGATAGCACGAGGCTCGCCGCAGGTGCGCATCGGCAACAAAAGAAATTTCCCGCTCCAGTAAGCCTATTATATTCGGACGCACGCAGACACATCACATAACAATGCTCGCCGCACGCGTGTATGGTAATCTGCGTCTCATAACGATTTTCCCGCTCTTTCGCGCGTCATTATACATTCGCGAACGCGTGCGCATACCTGCATGCGAGAGAGGGAGAGAGAGAGAAAAGCCTTGGGGGGTCGGGCCACATCCTTGAGCACCCGCGCCCAATAGTCGCGAGCATGCATGCAACGCTTCGTTATGGAGCGCGCGAGAAAAAATACAGGTGTATATATAGAGGAGAGGAAAAGCCCGCAGCCGTACATATACACGCACTCGCGATAGCGGCGGCCTTGCGTTGCGCAATTTCCATGGCAAATTGCGCGAAGAAAATCCGCACACGCCCGTTCGGGCTCATCGGAAGGCCATCAGGCGCATTCGCAATCGAACGCGCTCGGAGAAATCGCTAATTACAGTCGAGAGAACCCGCGTGTGTAAATAGGCTGCGCGCATGCATATGTGCGTATAGGACGGAGTGATGCTAGAGCCGCCGTAGCCCGCTGCGCTGTTGCTGAATAGGACAAGTGGAGATTTATTTTTTCGTTTGGTGCGCGGGTGCCTGATAAGTTATAGCGAGCTTTGATGTGGTCTTCGCGAATATTCTCCGTCACACTGTCGCTTGTTCGGTGTTACGCGCGTTCATTTGCTATACTTTAACTGCGTGCGGTTCGTTTGTCCTTTTGCTGTGGCCCTTTGCTTTTACGCAAATTAACGAATGAAATTGTCGATAGTATTTGTGCCTCGACTCGAATGAAATTTCATTATTATTATTATATGATAAAGTTGAAAAATCATTTTTTATGTGCTTAACGAAATATATACATTATATAAATAAATTTCTCGAATTATTTTATTATAAGTTTATTCTAACTTACAAGGAGAGTTCATATCCTGCGGGAAACGGATTTTTGCGGGCATTTTAGAGTCGATTTCTGGTGCATAAAAATGAAGCCCAGTGTTCATACTTTCATCTCATAGGCCCGTTTTCTTGAGATATGGGCCATCTCTTCTCAAATATCCTCTATTTCATTTAAAAATGATATCGTTTCTATTGACTGTCACATTGCAAGTATTTTAGATACACAAACGAGCACCAAAGATTATAAAAGTAGACACTAAAAGCTAAAATTTAAGCACTAATTCGTTAAAAAATATTAATTTTTCGGGAAGTTACAAGCAATCAAAGATAGCCTACGAAAATGGTTAAAAATTTGTCTTCATTTTAAGCGTAACTTCCTGAAAAATTAATATTTATTAAGCCCATATCGCAAGTAAAAGGGCCTATGAGATGAAAGTATGAACACTGGTATATGCACCAGAAATCTACTCTCAAATGCCCGCGAAAATCCGTTTCCCGCAGGGTGTGCACTCTCCTTGTTAGTTAGAAATACGAAAATATCCTTTTCCTTGCTAATTTACTTTATATTTGACTATAAAAGATTACACCTTTTCCCGTGGGATCTATTTCAAAGCTACCTACCGCTCATTATATATATTTCATAACGTGCATTAACGTTAGCAAAGTCTTTGAACTTTCATCCCCCGAAAAAGAAAAAACGTCAAATACACGGCGCGCAGCAGCCACTGGTATATGTTTTCATTGCTCGAATAGCTCTAAGCCGCAGTCGGTATTTAAAACGTATAGCGCATAGCGGAATCGCTAGACGAGAGCGTAAAAGCCGCGGGTAGTATCTCGCTCGAGCCCTCCAACGAACGCATATCGCGTTTTATTAGTATAATTTAAACGTTTTTCCCTCGGAAGCTTAAAACGTCAATTAAAAAGCCAGCCAGCCAGCCGCAGCGGTGTTTGTCCCTCATAAAGCTAATTAGACCACGGCCACGCGGTAAACTTGATACTTTGTCCCACGCGGGCCCTCTGCGCTTAAAAAAGCGAGAGAGAGAGAAAATAAAGAAAAGAAGCCGTAAGTCAAAAAAGCGCGCGTGCGGCCGCACGTTCGATCCCGCGCGTTTAGAAATGCAAATTCGCTGCGGCAAAGCCCTCATGCAGCCGTCGTTATGCTCGCGCAATTAAGTAAGCGGCCCGCGGCATATGGGCATACGGTTGCGTGAGAATTAAAAGAGCCTTCGCGAGCTCCTTGGGACATTACGCGCGCTTGGCGTATCAAAAGGAAGGAGGAGCCGCGAGAGAGAGAAGAGGTGGATGGAAAGAGCCCGGGATATGATGTAAAGGATTGCGGGCGCAAAGTGGCGTGAAAAGCCGCGCAAGCAGGCATACAGAAGCGGGCCGCACGCGTGGATTGCGCTGTTCTGGCTTTTCGAGAGACCTGCGCAGCACTTACGGACTTTGTAAAATTTGTCTTCCGAGGGCGACGAGGACTCCGAAATTCTCCGCTGTAAACGTTTCTCGAGGGCCGGCCTGCCTTTGGCCGTGCCTTTCAAATAATTTTTTTTACACGTATTCACTTATGTAGACAAGAACATTTGATAATTTTTGGTTAAAGCTTTGTTGCTTTTTATATGAGCAATTTTATATAGGCAATCAGTTAAATTTTATATTATAAAAGAATAAATATATATAATTTGCCAGTGCTCTACCTACTGGCTCGCTTTTGCTCATCTTCATATTATAATTGTATGTAGGGTCGCATGCCTCGTTATCGTATTATAATATCCTATAAATTGAACGTTTCGAGATAGTTAACATTTTTCTAATTTAATTTTAATACAGAGTATTTTTCATCAATTCATTTCAATTTTAATTGGAGAATAGCTTAGAGTTTCTAATGTCGGCCACCTCTGGGTTTCCGATACTGGCACAATATTATACTTTTGGTTGATAAAAGAAAAAGAGTTACCAACAAACAGATATATATGCAAACATAGAAATATTTAAATATAAAGGTTTTTTTTATTACCAAGTTATAAAATTGCAATTTAGGACTGCGACTGTTATAAAATCTTTTAACATACTATTTTTAACAAAATGACCTATAGCTTAATCTCCCAGAAGCATTAAACAAATTTTACTCAGTTTCTTATATAGTCATTTAAAATTTGTTAAGCCGTCTTTGAACTCTTCGTCCTATTATGTCCCGTTAGTCACAATATATCCATATGTCGCACCAATTTTATATATATATTCCCGCAGAATCTTCATAAAAACAATTTTTAAATAATGTTACGCCTTGCAAAGTACATCATACCACGCACGTTTTTCCTCTAATCGCTCGAAGCTAAAAGCTAATAGTAAGTTTTGACAAAAGTCATTGCTAAACGATACACCAAGGCAGGCAATTATTGGCAACCGACTATAATTGCGATAGGCGCGTATGCGGCGGCTTTCAAGCTGTTCGTTAGCTCCTCGCAAACGTCAAATTAATCCCGGCCGACATGAGGAAAATTCACATAACGCGCGGGTGCGCGACTACACAATCATCGCAACGGTGTGTATATGTACGCATTTCGAAATTCCATTCCGCGTCGCTGCGCGCACGCAGCCGTGCCCCGAAGGATTCGCACACGCGCGCGCGTCTACGCGCTCACCGCGCGCAGGTGTAGGGGCAAAAAGCCGCTCGACGACGACGACGACAAAGAGAGAATCGCTCAATGACGGAACGTGATTCAGAATCGTGCGCGTACACACACGACGATGTATATCGCAAGGTGTTACGGAAAATCATCGCGCGGCCATATACTTATATCCTTGCGCGCCACCTGCTAATGCAAATGCAACGCCCGCTCGCGCACATATAATTGCTCTTTATTTACGCGTCTGGTATATATACATGCGCACGCGCGACGTGTGCACTTTGTAACGCTCTCGAGCGCGCATTAAAGGCATACGTGTATGTATATATATGTACGAAGACAAAGCTGTAATCGGGCCTGCGAACAATGGGCTTTCATGTGCGCAGCGCATACAGTCGCCGCCGACGACAATTTTCCCTCATCGCTGATTCTCGCTACGCTCGATTTTTCGCGCAAAGAGACGCGGAGAATAAGTTTTGTCGCGCGCTGCGGCGATGCGCGCTCCTCGTTAGCCCCGCCAAAAGCGAGCAGAGCCCTGATGGATTTCCCTTTATCCCCCCGGCGCACTTATACATATACTTTTAGTTTGCTTTTTTCCTTCGTTTGACATACTCGCCAGCCTGCAGCAGCGTCGAGCTGCTTTGCGTTCCTTTCTTTCATCCGCTCGCTTTATGCGCGAACACTCGCGCCCGCCCGGCCGCCCGCCTATCGCGAGACGTGAATTCTCGCTGCGACGCTTTCAGCTGCGGATTAGAGGGTCGGAAAGGGATAGGCGCAAGAGGGGATATATATAAAGTTCGAGTTTGCGGCTATTGAGTATGAGTGATGGCGAAGAGGGAAAGGGTTCGACTGCTTTATCAGGCGTCATTTTTCTTTTCTTGTACTTCATGCGTATAGAACCGGATGCGGCAATTGTTGTAGGGCGTGTCTTGAATAGGCGGGTAGAGTAAAATTAATTGAAATCGGCTTGAGATTACCATATCGGTACAATTAAGTTTTTATATACATACATGGAACAAAGGAAGTATTCCGGGTTGGTTATTAGCATATTTATCTGACACTCGATTTCATCATTTATTAAATTGTAAATAACACATAAAAAGTCTGGCATTCTCTTTTTCTAATAACTTTAGCTTGATGATTATAGTAGAACTTATAGGAAGTGTGTATTCAAAGATCCAATTATGAGAATTTACGACGTGAAAAACTAATTTGTGAGATAAGGATCGTTGAATTGAACACTGAATTTTATCGTCGCTCGATGTATAATTGTCAGGAAGGAAGGCACTCTCGCGCAGTATATTAGTTTAATTTGGTTGGTTAGCTACTTGCATTGATTAAATCTTGAAAAGATATATTATTAGGTCTTAATACCCCTCGACCAAAATATATTTTAATTGCATTTTCATTCGTCACCTCTTTAAAAGCAATGAGGAAGTTGCGAGAATACGAAATAGATAGGCTATATATTATGATTCGGACAAAGCGTAATAATTTGTAACCTTGAATTCATCATCCATAAATATCAGAAAAACAAAAATTAATGCTCTCATTGGCGAGGTTCAGTCGGAAAACCTTGGCCATAATACCAGTAGGTATTCTCCCACACTATTTTTTACCTCGCGCGATCTCGCTCTCGTTTTAAAAACCTAGACCCGGTTTTCTCGTGACGCCTCGATCGCCTAATCTCTAATAGACCCCGTACATACGCGGGAAGAAAAACCATCTCGGCCGTGTGTTTTTTTTTGTGGAAAAAAGAGACTATGACGTGTCGAGCTGTAGGTATATATATACTCGAGACGAATTCGGCGCGTGTGTTGGCGCACACTTTTTATTCGCGAGCACAAAGATGCGAGCGCTAAATTAAATTTAATCGAGGGTCAACGCCGCGGCATTTCGTAATTAAGCTTTCGCCGCGCGTGGCTCCATATTATTTCTAGTATTTGAGTGCGCCCGATTTTAATTAAACGCAATTTAATTAACAACTCGTTATATACCGGCGACGGGAAGTCAAAGGAGGACGGACGCCGTTACATATTGAATATTTAGCGATGTAAATTATTTTTCTTTTCTTTTTGCATAATTTTTCGAAATTAGCAAAATTTAATATATTCTATTTTGTAATATATAAGAAAACTTACGGACGTCATTGTAAACGAAACTTTTTAGTATACTGCCAGTATATTTGAAACATCAAATGTTACCGATCGATTTAATAAAATTTTTCTCTCCCACGTCATATGTACGAAAATGAAATATAACACTGTATTAACGATTTTGGACATATTAAAATTCTCATTTAAAAAGAATGATCGCAGTCGTTTATAAAAATACGGTTACACATTGTTCCGTACACTTCATTCATCAACATCGAAAGTCCATTCACGTGTCACCCGTCGAAAACTTAATATAACTGCGCGTCGCACCCGTCTCAAAGGTGTCGCATATATAGGATTTCCAAAGAAAAATAACAAAGAAAGGGGGAGCCGGTTGCGCTGCGCCGGCGCGGCCAACACTACTCTTCCCTCCGATAAATCCAAATCGAGCAATAGCTGCCGCAGTGGCGACCGAGAATTACAACGTTAAAGGAGGAAGGAAGGCAGAGCCAACGCTACATACACATGTATACACAGTGTCTCTATGGTCACCGGTCCACAGCCTTTTCAAAAGGACGAAGATTCGTCACGGCGCGGACAATGCGCCCGTAGCGACGATGATGCACGCCCATTATAGCCATCCTTCGGGAAAACGCTTCCAGCGGCGCTGCCCGCGCGATGTACCGGTGTTACTTTTCTCGGCTACAGTTTAGTATATATATATATAGGGTCAAGCTGTGCACTCAGTCCCGGGATTAATCGGGCGTGAAGGAATCAAAGTGTCCTCTCTCGGCGAGCGATTTTTCCGCGGAGATAAGAGATTGAATTTGATTAATCGCCCGTGCGAGCGCTCGCGCAGCCGTTACGAGAATCGTGTTTTTCTCCCCCCACGTAATACGATAGGCATTGTGTCTCTAGCGCCGCGGATACTTCTACGCACGTTGCCTACTGCATTATAAAACGGAGTCGCACACGTATACATCCTAGGTAGACCTTCGAACAATGAGATGCGTTTCTTTCCCCAGAAGATTCTGATGTAATCTAGATTGAAAGTTTGGAACGCGCTGAGCATTCTTTCCTCGACTATTACGTGCGGTCGTCTATGTTTGTGCTCCTTCACGACGAGGCGCGCGCATTATGATGCCAGCGCGCGCGGAGAAGAAATGCTAGCGGTGAGAAAAAAAAAATTAGCCTCTTAACTTTGCTCGCAAATTAAAAGCCATTATTTCCTCGAAATCCTCTTCGAAATTTATGTAACTTTAATTATCAACTGCGTTGCTTTTATTGCCGCGCCTTTACGACTTTCTTGAAGAACTTTGGCAATTCACCGACGCGCAGTAGTCCCTCGGTGCAGTGTGTATATATACGTTGAAAACTCGAGAATCAATGGACGCGATCATTCCGCGGGTATATTTACCTCCTGGTTCAAAAACAGACGATTCTCTCTATACGCTAGTTTCATTAGCATTTTGAAGCTCCATTAAAGCACGGCCCGACTATCGAGTCAATTTCTTTGAAATGATTAAAAAGTTTTCAAGTCAGTTCGCGAACTTTCAGCTGATTACTTTTACGACGTGCGCGC
>JAPYZP010002349.1:0-17087 GCA_030522985.1 Torymus sinensis
GGTATTTTAAGCTATCTTCTTACTCTATTTTCAATAGCCTATAACTTTTTTAAAAATCGACATTTTTCAATAAAACACAGCTTAAATTAAAGCTTTTTTGCGTTCTTTTATAAACTCTCTATGCCATTTATATAACTGAAATATTCAAGAAGCTATTACTGAAGAAAGAAACCCCATTTTTATCGAAAATTGTTCGAGACACGTGTCCCAGTATTTATCATAAAGAAGTACCTCCTGCAGTTTTAGCCAAATCCAGGACCCGCACCCCTGATCATCTCCTTGTTAGTCTTCGGCTAAGATTTCTATCGGAAGCAAATTTGTCTCGCGCGCGCGCGTGTGTGTGTGAAATAATTTTGTTTCAAAAGTCATGCAACATATTAGTCTTGAATGGGGAAAATATGAGTGATTATTATAGTACATCACGATACCTGACTTAAGTGGCCTATTATTGCACGGCATGAAGTTAGCTAGTTAGATAATAATAAGATAATTCATGACGTGCAATGGGCCACTGAAGTGATAAGTATCGTATACTATTTTATAGCACGTTTGCCTAAGTCCGCTGTCACGCCTATTTGTGCCTTAAGCAGTTCAGTTTTGCACGGTGAGGTTAGCGCGCGAGCGTATCGAGTGCGATAAACACCGTGCAATAATCGACATACTTAAGTCACAGATAGGCGTGACCTAATTGCGGACTTAGGTTACAGCGTGCTATAAAATATAGAAGAAGCTTGAGGGTCGACCGCACTACATATACATTGAAATGGTAAAACATTCCTTCGATAGCATGTACCATGCGATATTTCAAATATTTTAAAGATCTTCCCAGATTTTGGTTTTACTTACTGTTGTTTTATTCATTCTTAGATATTTTAGTAAGAATGGGATTTCAACTCCTTCAACTTTAACTTTAGTCAGAATTTCTAAATTTATGTTTGTGGTATTAGTATGAGTACCCACAATCAATGCTTTATTTTTATTATTAAGTTTTAGATCCCAAGTTTCGAGACTATTTAATTTTTGTTAATTTCTTAAAGTATTTGGAACTACAATAGTAGTTCTCGATACTAGGGCTATAAAAACGATTCTTACACGATTGCTTTAGCAAGCGTGCGTAAAAGTGGCATTTATGCCACGCCGTGCCATAAAATTTTTTTAAGTTTACGAAGTGAATATTGTTAATAATTGCTCACTTCTAAGAAAATACATTTCAAAATGAATTTAGGTTTATATGAAGAATGTTTATATTTTAATATTATAAGAATAATTTTAGTTTTATGTAAAGTTGTTGTGGTTTTTAACTGAGTTTCTTTTTCTTATTAAGGAAGGTCTTCGCAAAATCAAAAACAAAATTTTTGATTAAAAAGAAATTCGTGCTAAATAATAATTATTACAATCTGTGTGTGCAATTTCAATGTAGCTTGAGGTAAAGAGAATATGGGGCAATATGAGGGTTTTGTGAGGTAATATGGGGGTTTTCGGAATTAAAAGTATTAAGCAAACTTTGAAAAAACTGTAATAACACGCTTAAAGTATTCAGTGATTCTTTATCTACAAATAAATGCACTTCATTATTTATGTTAATGCATAGATATTAAAATTTATTAATCTAAAGAAGGGGATCACAAAAAACTCATTTTATCCCGTGTAGTTTAGAGATGGGGCAATATGACAACATATAAAGAAATTCTAATCATTTATTTTATGGTTGTATTGGCTAAACGATCCTAGTCGGGAGTCAGTATTACTAAAGATTATCATTAATTAATTACCAAATCGTATTTATTACTTTTGTTTGATATGTTTATAAAAATACACCAAATAGTATAAGTCTGCATAACCGAAAATTGGACGAAAATTTTTGAAGTATTTCTATTTAAAAAAATAATGTCTTAATACAATTTATTAAAAATAATGGCGCATCTTCAACTTTTATTCAATTCTTATTTTTTCGGTCTTATATTGTTTGGAAAAGAATTCCTAACAGATCGCGGAACTCAGAAATATAAAATACTTTTTATGTTCCAAATAATTAAACTTTTTCAAAAGTATAGTCAACTTAAAAAGTGATCTCTTCTTTGGAAAACCTAAGTTTAGTAATTATAGTCAACACATTTTTTATTTCGGAGTTTCGTAATCTGTTAGAAATTCACCTCCGAACAATATAAGATAAAAAAAATAATAATTCAATAAAATTTGAAAATGCGCCATTATTTTGAATGAAATACAAAATATATTAAGAGATGACTTTAAAAGTCGGAATATTTCAAAAAATTTTGTCCGATTTTCGGTTTTGACTGTTGAACTGTTTGTCTGGTGTACCTTGATAAAGCTGTTAACTCCAAAATAAGTAAAAAAGCATTCATAGTAATATTTTAAGTAATGGACTAACTCTTGACTTGGACGATATAGCCAATACAACCTTAAGGAGATTTTCCAGCAGCTTCTTAGTCAAATGAGTTACTTTATCTTTGATAGCCAATAATAACTTTGTTCGATGGTTGTAGGCTGAGGTAATTTGAAGAAATTTTTAAAATTATTTTAACGCATTGCATGATAAAAGTAACAATATACATTGAAAGAAGGGGTCTTGAAATAACGAAAAAAAAATTCTTTTAACGAAATTTAATTATTGTGAAAACCAGTTACGATCGCTTGAAGAAAATTAAAAAAAAAGTTCACAATATTTTTTTACTTTTTATCCAATTTTGATTTGGAAACGGTCATTTTGTTCCTTGTTCAATTTTAAGGGGAAGGTGCTGATACAAAAAAAAAAAACTGAAGTTACATGCAATTGCTTTTATCAGATTTTCAATTTACTTATAAACAATTGTATGTAACTTTGTAGTTTTTAATAATTTTTTATTTTTTGTATCGGAACCTTGCCCTGAAATTGAATAAGGAACAAAATGACCGTTTACAAATTGGATAAAAAGTAAAAAATATTGTTAACTTGTTTTTAAATTTTCTTTTGGCGACGGTAACTGGTTTTCACAATAATTAAATTTCGTTAAAAGAATTTTTTTTCGTTATTTGAAGACCCCTTCTTTCAATGTTTATTGTTACTTTTATCATGTAATACGTTAAAATTATTGTAAAAATTGCTTCAAATTACCTCTGCCTACAACCATTGAACATCCTTAATGAATCACAGTTTAAATTAAAGCTTTGTTTGCCTGCTTTTATAAACATCTTAGACCATTCATATGACCGAGTATTCAAAAAGCTATAATTAAAGAAAGAGACCTCATTTTCATCGAAAATTGTTCATTTTAGACCTTCAATAGCTTGGGGTCTCGGGGAAAAGGCCTATTCACAAAAACCCCGAGTCACGTGTCTTATTATTTGTCATTAAGAAGTACCTCCTACAGTTTAAGCCACATCTAGGACCCGCACCTCTGATCATATCCTATAAGTAGTAAAGTCAATTAAGCTTCTTTGTTTATGTGGTTTCTTTCTGCTACACGTGGAATTGTAGGTTATTATAAGAAAAGATGAATCCAAATAAAAAAAAGTTTATGTATAAATAAACCTATGATCAAAAGACAAGGACAATTCATTAAATAATATTGTTAAATAAAAAAGGAGTACTCAAAAACCATAATTCGATTAATCATATAGTAATATTTCTTGTGTTTATTAGAATGAGTTGCGTCGTTGCTAAGCATATTTTACGATTTTGACAGGCAACCTGTATTTTTCTTTGGATATTTTGAAAGCTTACAAATAAAACTATTAGAATCTTATTTTTCAAATCCGTGATAGATTTCTATCAATAAAAAAATCTTTCACTTTCGGCCTCCTTAAACCTTCGGGATATATGAGCCTATGTTACAGTTGTCGTTTTCAAAATATTTTTTCTCCAATTTTTCCTTGGCAAGCTGATCCAATCTTTTGGTTATAACTTCTTGACGTATTTATTAATAGTTTAATTTCAGTAACCCTTTAGATATCGTCAAAATCTGGAGAACAACCTTATTAATTACTCGTCTTTAATATGTCGGCATTACTACCAACATAAATCCTATAGGAATCCATAGTATTTTAACCTCATAACTCGATTTTTATAAATCGTCGGTTGATAGGTCCAAATCGGGCGAGCGCATAAAAAGGTACCGACTCAGGAGAGATCGTAAGAAGGTAGCACTATTGAAATGGCCAACGAATATTCTACAAAAAAGCGATTAAATTAGAAGAAAAGAGGTTTCATTTAAGATGAGAATCGTTGAAACCGGTTGATTCTGTGCAAAGTTACATGCATTTCAAAGCACAAAAAATGATCAAAAACGATCTGTTTTTTCCCAAATTCACGTAATTTTTAACAACTTTGTCATTTTTCGCACTTTTTAAATGCACATAACTTTGCACAGAATCGACCGATTTCTATATTAAAGCCCCAATAGACTAGCGGATCCGTTTTTGAATTATTGTAATCCATATACCTCTTTTCTTCTACTTTAATCCTTTTTTGTGGAATACTAGCGAGTTCAGGCGTGCTGCGCGTGCTCTTCCTTTACCTTCATTATAACTACACAATTCATATTGAAATATTATGAATTTAAAATTCATTTTACCATTTATGATTCGGAAATTTATCCAATATCTTTTATTGAAACTTTATTTGTATTTTAGTTTATTCCTAGAATAAAAAAAAAATGGGAGGTTAGAAATTTAACTGTAATCAGAACAGTATTCATAGTGCTTCAAATTTTAATACTTCTTTGTTCTACAAAACCAAATTTTAAGTCATTAATACTATTTATGACATACTACTTCGTACGGGCTTAACGTGCATTTTACTATGATATCGAACTTAGAGGTTATGGCTATAGTCGATTTCAAATAATTCACTTTTTAATCTTTTGAAATAACACACATGATGAAATAAAAAATTATTTTTAATATATTATCAAATATCAAAACATCTTATAGTATTGTATTTCTTACATTTAAGTTTAAAACTAATTCAAATTTTCCACAATGACGACGTTGCACAATCATCCAATCATAAACGCTAATGCACAGCCAATCACGGCTCGAATAAATCGACGACACATCATTCTTTTAAGGAAGGATTCTTTGGCCTTTTCAATAGCTTGCCAAAATATTCAAAAGCTGACCGCCCGAGTTAGTACCTTTTTACGCGCTAGTCCGAGTTTGTACCTTTCTACGCGTACGGCCGGGTTGTCCAGAGCGTTATCAAAAAATTTTATTGGCTAATACCGAAGGTAAGATGCGTTGTTGGTGGGAGTAATGGGTTGCTAGGTCACAAAAATAAATAACGGCGTGCGAAGTGCATTTAGAGATAACAGGTAATACTAAAAGTTAAAAATGAATTAAACACTGCACCATATATTGATACGCTGATCACATTCGATTAAGGAGGATCTACCGGTACGTCACTAGTCAAAATGAGCGCACTTTTTATTTAAAATTCATTTCTCTAAAGAAGTTGCATAAATGAACTTACACGAAATACCGATTATTCATTTAAATTGGATAATTTTATTTCGTCTTATCAATTATAAATTCTACACAGATGCTAATTCGACTCATTTTTGAGGTTAACTGTACGTTTCTTGAGTTCAATATATTTTTGTTATAAATTAGTCTTTTTACATCACATGATAGTCTTTCAAAACATTTCGAAGAAAATGCAGCAACACGCAAGCGGTGCTAGATGAGAATAAAGTAGAGCAAGGTGCTTATGTGTCGCAGTTTGTAGGATGGAGCACATGTGGCGTTTTGCTCCCTGGCGTTAGGGAATAAAAACAAGACTTTACGCCAGGGTGTACGAAATAGTACATTATGACACGGTGTGGAAGGTGATTATTTACCGCATAAGACCTTTTATTGTATAGGAACGAAGCGAGTGCGAAAAGTCTTCTTTTTCTTCTTATTTTGATGGTTTTGTCTTGCCTTGGCATTTGAATAATCTGTGACTTAAGCTAGTTGGAACATGTAGTGCAAAAAGTCGAATGCGGTAAAAATCACCTTACGCACGAGTTTCATGCAGTATTTTATACCATGAGAACTTATAATTGATGTAGAAGTTGCGATTTTAAGGTTGGAGTAGTAATAAAATAAATAAAATGATGTTGCCGGTATGATATAGGGATATTTGCGACTTTTTTAGATTTGCTTAAGGCGATGTGAGGTCCAAAATTAACCCATTTTCATTATTTAATAAATTATTATTCACACATTTATTTCGAAAAATAATTCTGTCAGGCGCTCCGTATGTATAAATACTATGATCAAATTTTTTTTTGAGTGATTCCATAAGCTTTTCCATGACATATCCTTGTTTTAAAACTAGATAAAAATGATAAAAATGCAGATTCCTACTTACCGACATTGAGGTTTTTATTTAATTAAATAAATTCTAGGGTTAAAGAGTAGGCCAGTCCAGAGCACGTTTAAATTGCCACCTTCGTCTTCGGCTCGGGTGGCAAATATGTGCTCTGGGTGGCTTTCTTTATCCCCGTGTTGCATATACGGTTTTTTTGCCTGGCGAGGCCGTAAATACAACCTTTGCGATTGGGGAAGCGATAGTGGGTACTTTCGGTCCGCCAGGTAATAAAAAAATGATTTTTGCACTAGTGTGAGTTCGTCGCCTGAGCGAAACGAATATCGTAGTATTTTATCGAGTATTTTATCGCACTAGTATCGAAAAGTACTATTTTAGTAATCCTTGTAGTACTTGAAAAGTTTTTTTTTATTTTTAAATTGTGGGCATTGTTTATATGTAAGTGAAGGGCATGTCGTTCTGGTTTTCATGGTTACGTGAACCTTTTTAATAATTTAACACCCTGTTAAATTGTTGAATATAGTTAACTTGCCTTCGGAGCGCTCCCGCGCTCCTTGATTTTTATTTATAATACTATTTTTATATTACACAGTAATTAATAGTTATTTCTTTTTTAAGCGTTTATGATGATGTACCAAACGTTTTTGAAGATTGGACCAAGAGTGGCAAAAAACTTTATACTTACTCAAGTGGAAGTGTTGATGTTCAGAAAAAAATATTAGGAGACTCAATACATGGAGATTTATCCAAGGTAACAAAATTTTTATATAATGATACAAAATTTGTATATTTATTGATACGATGTGTTCTTTCAGTATATCAGCGAATACTTCGATACAGAAATTGGTCCAAAATCTGAAGCAGAAAGTTATAAAAATATTTTGAAGAAACTCAATGTGGAAGCTTCAAATGTATTATTTCTTACAAATATTGTAAAAGGTATAGTTATTCTTTTATGATGTTATATCGAAGTTTTATATTAACAAATATATATTTTTATCCTAAATATGTCAAAATTTTGATAAAAAGATTCAGATTATAATTAATACTTATTGCTCACTATTTCTAGTAAATTTGTTGAATTTCATAAACAAATATAGTTTTTAATTTAACAACTAATTTTGTCGTTAATAAATTATGTTATGATAATATTTGTAGAGGCTGAAGCTGCAAAGGCCGCAGGTCTATCGACCGTGCTTGTAACAAGAGAAAATGCCAAAGTTAGCGAGGAAGATAAAATTGCTTTTAAATCTATTGGATCCTTTGCTGAGTTATCTTTTCAATCAGCTAATAAACGTCAAAAGTTGGATGAGAAGACGGTAGATGAAAAGAAAGATATCGACATGGAGGAAAAATCTATTGTATCAACCGAACCTGCCTCTGAACCTATGGACACTTCGGAGGATATAGAAGTCACTAAAGAAGATAAAAAAGCTGATGCAAAAACTGATATCAAAGAAATAGAATCAAAAGAAGAAAAAGTAATGGATGAAGTGAAAAAACCCAAAGCAGCAGAAGAGACTGCAAAAAGTGAAAAACCTTCAGAAACGGTGAAATCTGCGGAAGAAAGTGAAAATCTGAAGAAACCTGAAACAACTATGGAAGAAAAAACTAAATCAGAGGAAAAGACTGAAACCAGCATGAAGACTGATATACCCATAGAAGAAAAAGATGTAAAGGAAAGTACAGAAATGGCTGTTGACAAGTTAAAGGAAAATGAGACTGTTGCTGTCTCAGACAAATTAAATTCTGAAGTTTCTGTTGATACAGAAAAAAAAACGGAAGAGGCTGTAGACAAATCTACGATTGCTGAACAAAAATCGGAGATCGAAGAAAAGAAGAATGAAGATAAAAAGAAAGTTGATGAACCTGTACCAACAGAAAAAATCGTAGAAGAAAAAGATGTACTTATGAAGGAAGATACAGAGAAGGCATTAGAAAGTCTAGTCGAGAATGTAGAAAAAAAAGAAAAAACTGAAAAGAACGATTCAAAAGAACTTAATGATAAAGTAGTAGAGAAAGTTCCTGAAAAAACTGTAGAAGCAGAGGTAGATGCTAAAACAGTCAAAGAGGAAATTGAAGGAGACAAACAGAAATCAGAGGAGAAAGAATCTTCTGCTTTGTTATCTAATCCTACAAAAGTAAAAGATGATAGTGATGTCAATACAACAGAATCTGAAGAAGTAAGCAAATCTGTCGAACATAGTATCGATGAAAGTGAAAATAAAGAAAATGTAGAACAAACTGAAGAAGCGATAAAAGTAGATAACAAGCCTGAGACAGACATTGAAATAGCTGAAGAAGCAAAAGAGACAAAAGAAAATGTGGAAAAAGAGGAGACAGAAAAGGTGAAAGAATCGGAGAAAGTTAAGTCTGAAAATGAAATGCAAATCGAAGTAGAAAGTAAAAAGTTAAATGGTACAACGACAAACGGCGATCCGACGGAAAATGTTGCAAATGAGAAAGTACAAAGTAATGGCGTCAGTGAAGAAACGGAGAAGACAAAGGAAAATGGCAACGCTGAAGAATCCATTAAATTAAAGAAGACAGTAGCTGATGGCGCTGGTGAACCTGATGTTGTCACGCCTCCTGTGGTTGCTGCAACATCCTAATCCCGTACGTCGACGTAATCGTATAAATTTTAAAGAAGTTCTCCATGCGTAACCCCTTTAACTCCCCGACCCTTGACAATTATCTTACGAATATAAATGGAACAAGTGGTGTCTTCTCCGTACAAGCAACACAATCCTTTCTTCATATTCTTTTTTACTTGATAAACATTTGTCAGATCAAAATATGAACAAATATCAACCATTTATGCCACAATTTATTAGTATTGACCTAATCATAAGCTATAATTTGATCTGCTTCTCTGTTAAATTATGAATGAAAGTAATAATTAACAAAGACATTTGACCATAGTTTAATAGTAAAGCAGAACCTTTTTTTTTACTTAGATTAGACTGCTTAAGCTTATGATTATGTACTTAAAAAATTACTGCCAACAAAAGATCAAGGCTGATAAA
Organism: Torymus sinensis; assembly: GCA_030522985.1. Lineage (NCBI taxonomy): Eukaryota > Metazoa > Arthropoda > Insecta > Hymenoptera > Torymidae > Torymus > Torymus sinensis. Next base: position 9,337 of record JAPYZP010002349.1, read on the forward strand.
ATATGTGGTATACGTTTTTAAAAACATTCTTTTTAAAGTAACGAAAAATATTCGAACTGTTCTTACTTCTCTTATCTCTAATTTGAAGTGTAAGCCGTACGTTTCCTCGTATAAGAAGTTAATATTACGTAACAGTTTTTATAGAATCATTGTTCCTTCGAAAACATAATAGGAATGAAAACTAGAAAGAGAGAAAATAGAGATTGTGCGTGTATATGTGTATGTGTTTTTTTGTGTGCATGAGAGAGAGAGAGAGTGAGAGAGAGAGAAAGAGAGAAAGAGAGAGAATGAGTGAGTGACAGAGATCGTACAGCGTGTTTCAGCTTCGGTTGTCCTTTGGACATGTAAGCATTGGTTGTGTGGCAGCGATTGCTGTTTTAAAACGTTCCTGCCGTAAAAAAGAAAAGTGTATTTTTTATTAAACAATAGCTTTGGACTATAAAATAATAAGTTGTTAATAAGTTTAAAAAGCTATTTTGATGAGGTTTTGGTAATAAAAAAGCCTTCTTTTATATATAAAACCTTTTTTTTTCCATCTAAACACTCGCTTGTAAAAATATTTTTGCGATTTCCTCTTGAAGAGCATATGATCATTTAATGACATTACACTAACTTAGTTGTCGAACTATGTTATTTATTTTCATTTTATTCACAATCTTTTTTATTTATTAAATTATTAATTAAAAAACGAACAAATAGAAGTCGAGATTTTTGTTTATTTGTTTACTATTGTCAGGGTAAATTTTGTATGACTTAAATGGTCTGAAAAAAAAACAAGTTTTTTAGTGTCACTAAATGATTTGATATTTTTTAAACTCCATATATTAACTTTTCTTAGTACGTAAGCGAAGTGAACTATAATATAGTCTTAGGGATGATCGAACTTGTCATTCGCTGTGACATTATTTGTGTGTTTTTCGACTCTGCGTCGTGTGTCAGTATGCACTTCAAATTTACAAATATTCATTTGATTTGATAATAAATATGAGCAAAACGAAAATTTAAAAAATAAGCTAGAAAATCGTCATAGTTGGAGTATACTATATTCAATATACTCTGTGCCAAATAAATTTAACTGATCTTTGTATCTAATGCTTAAATATCCCAAGGGATACTGCCAAAAACATTACTCAGCTTTTTTTAAATCTTTTTATCACTTATTTGTTTATTTTATATTTGTGTTTTACACTTTTTGTATTTTTCAGCGAAAGTTTAAGACTGAATTGGTTGTATGGTGAGGAGTCACTGGCTAAAGATTGTTGAGTATTCTTTATGCACTGTACTTAACAAATATGTTAGTTTGCAAAGCAGGCATCGAAATAATACACTGTAACTTCTATGATAGAAAAGAAGTAATAAGACGTGAGGCATTCATTTTCAAATATTTGTAATTCGAAAAATGTATAATTTGCCAGAACTGGATTCCAAGGCTTAATATTATATTTATTTATTAATTTAAAGTGTATCTACTTTGAATAACTTAAAAACAGCTGTGGTGCATATTTATTAAAAACCATTGATTTTCTGTGTAAAAAGATTATTGTCTTCATTGAATATTAAATTATTGGCGCATCCTAAATTTACATGTAAGTAATTATTTCGAAATGGACTAATTTTTAATGATTCCAGACGGGTAAAACGTTGCGTATTCAACTTTTACATTATTAGTATGTTATTTTAGTTAAGGAATCGTTAATTATTGTGGAACTGATATAAAATTTTATTCTATTTTTTGTTTATTGCGTATATTTTTGTGATTAAAAAGCAAAGTTTTATAATTTTTCATAACATTTGGATTCAATAACATTTTTTAAGCAAAATTTAAACATTAAAAACAAAAAATAATAAGGATGTATGATCTTCCACTGCTTTTGCATTAGACGCTCTATTTAAATTACGACATAAAACATTTTCGTGATAGATATTGACCGATCGTCGGAGATTTGCTAATGGACTGCCAATTACTAATAATAATTAATACATGTTTTCATGAAATAATGATCAGAACGCATTTTTTCATCAGCTGACTTTCACGACATCATCTGATATCATCATCCTCATCATTCATTTAATGCTTGCGTCAATAGTTGGAGATTAATGCGGGAAAATTATTATTTCATGGAAACGTGTAAAACTGCTCGAATAGTTAATATTCTTTGCTCTCTGTACTTTGTAATCATTTAGTTTTCAACGAAAACCTAAATTGAGTTGTAAGGTATTTTACTAATCTGATAAGCGGTATAGACTTCCGACTAATTCGAAGTCGTAAAAATGAATTGAAAATAGTTTTAAGAGCTAAAAACTATTCTAAAATCAAGTCATAATAGCAAAATTATTATCTAAAAAAATCGTTCAAACAACTCAATTTCGATTTTCTACGTTTGACAAAATTTTAATTTTAATCCAGTTTGTGACTAAACTTATTTGACTCTTCACTATATTTCCTAATCAACATTTGAGTTAAGTCAAAATATTTGTATACGACATAGTAAAAATGTTCTTTATTTTGTATTAAACTAGTTACTTTCTGTGCAGCTGTTATTGTGTATAGATTGGATTAATAAATTTTCTTCGCTCGTATTTAGGATAGAAAATAAATGAAATTCTTCAAAATATTGTCTATTAGTTTATTTCCATTCATTACTAGAATGCGATTTTTTATTATTTATTTAAGATGCAGTACATGACGATACAAATGCGATAAGTATCATTTCACTGCGTGAAGTTAGGGCCCAAGCGTAGCGAGTGTCCCTGTCGTGCCGTGTAATGGGCTACTTAACACACTAGGCAGTATCGTACAATTATTTATAGCACTGCCCCCGTTAAGGTAGTTCATCACACAATATATATAGCTATTCGTAATGCAATTTTTTTGTTTTGTCTTTTATATTTGATATAACCAGATCAGGTTTATACGAATGATGGGTGTCTTAAGAAGTAGAAAACATTTTTTTCATGCGAAATTACGCAGTATATTGGCGTTAATATCAACAATTAATTATTTTTTAATTTCACAAACACGTTGCTTCTTTGCAAATTTTTATTTTATTACATGCAATCGTATTGATGAAAGTCTCATTTTGTTCCTTATGAAATTTGAGGGTAGGTTCACGGTAACGATAAAGAGTCACGTGAATTTCGTTAATTTTTGACATTGCACATACCTATAAGTTTGTTCTGTTCTCAGGTCCTATTTAATTAACTTTATACCACTCTAACCTCAAAATCATAACTTTAATATGATTATTCGGCTCTCGTGGTATATAAAATAGGGTTCGAAACTGATGCGTAAGAAGATTTACGAGTTAACACTTTTTTCAGCCATATTCCGATTTAGGCCTTTTTACTCAAAAGCGACGATTTTACGTTTATGTGAATAAATTTTATTTTAAATTTTGTTCTGTTATCTAAATTTTTCTATATTTAAATGCTATGGTCATTTATATTATAATGTTAAAACGGCCTTTCGTACGAAAAGCATTTTGAAATGCGACTTTTTGGGTCACGAACTACCTTAAGGCCCCAGCTGCAAAAATCAGGTGATTAATCACCTGACTTCTCACCTAAATATTTACCTGATTTTTTTTTCCCACCTGATTTTTTAATTCCCATTAATCCCTGATTTTTATATGTAAATCTTCGTTTAAAAAAAAAATAAAATTTACATCAAAATCAGCTGAATAATGCGGTGAAAAACTCAGATGGAAAGCCAACTAATTAATCATTTCAAAAGATCAGGTAAAAAGTGATTAATCACCTGATTTTTTCCAGCTGGGGCAGTGTCTTATGGTGAGACGGGCGCGTGTGTGCTGCACATAACTCATGCCAATTGCAGCTTGACTCGAGCAGAAATATAGTCCGCTCGAGTCAAGCTGTGATTGGCAGTCCCACAGTGTAGACACTGTCAAAGGCTCATAATTGCATTGTAAAGTGCGCGGTTCATTATTTCACAGTATACTATAACTTACCATTAATCAATTAGAATTTAGAATATTATTATATCTAAATAGGCAAGATTGGTTAAAAAAAAACAAAAATAATTAAAAATTATTACTTATGTCGACTGTAGTATACTATTTAAAACGATTTTTAGACCGATGTAAAAATTCTTATCAGTAAAAACAAAAATAAAATGGATGACTTTTCGTGTGACGTAAGTTTTTCAACTCCGGCCCAACCCCCGGTGAGCTCAGGCGACACCCCCTTATTTTAAGCCCGCAATTCAAAACTGTTAATTAATTGGTAGTCGAGTTGAGTGGAATATACTTTATTAGAAGAGTAAAAGTGTGTACAAGCGCACGTCTGGCGTGAACGGATCCATGACACCAAAAGTGCTCCAAAACATGCGCGCTTTGCGGCCGGGAAAAGTTGCGCATTAGCATATGACGTGACTATAACCTGCAAATTCCCGGCTGCAAAATACACATATTTCGGAGCCTCTTTCGAGTCAGGGCATGAAGAAAAATAGTATACGTACCTCGATCGGAAAGTAGAATATCAAACTACACGCGAATGTAATATATCCTACTTCCCGACCTAGGAACGTAATATACTATTCCTCATGCCGGGCCGAAAGTACCACATTACCGCCCGGTGCAAAAACAGGAATGTGGCATTTTCGGCCTCGGTGTGAGGAAAAATAGTAAACGCTCCACGGGAGTAAAATTGGACAGTCCATATCTCGTGTAAATTGCCACCCGAGCCGAAGGCGAAGTTTTTTCCTCCCATGGTGCGTAATATTTTATTAAAGCAAAGATTGATTAGGGAAAGCGTCTATGCAAAAAAGGGAGTTACACTGACTTTTAACAGTACAATTATTAAAAAAAATCTTAAATCCAAAATAGGACATTACGCAGACGTGCATCAATAAGTGAGTCGAATATTATCTAAAAAAAGTTAAGTTGCGCTGACGTGCGATAGTACATGCGAAACGTTTGAACCACACGCATTATTTGAAGTCTGTGCAACTATGTAACTGCCACTTTTTATGTGGACCTCGCATCCCACAGTTATTTGGGTTGAAGAATTTAAAAAAAATTGATTCCCTTATTGTCGGAAGTCAGCGTAACTCCCTTCTTTGCGTGGACCTCATGTCCCCCGGTTATATGAATTTAAGACTTTTTTATATAATCAACCAACTTTATACTGTCCCACCTCTGCGAAACTCCGTTTTTTTTTTTGCGAGAACCTCGCGACCCCCAGCTACCTATGTGATGGGTATCATCAGACTAATTAAATAATCGACTCGCTTACTGTCTCACGTCTATGTGAAACTATATCTCCTCTTCTATGTGAAACTTGCGTTCTGCAACTGCTTTTGTTTTACTATTTTTTGGGGTGGCAGGAATAAATTGTCTCCTTTTAGGCAATATAAGTTATCATTCTTTTGCGATAAAATAAAATCAGTTAATTACTGTTTATGGATGGTAAGGTGAAACAATTCTTACAATAAAGAAATCGCGAGGTTTTACGACAGAAGCAATTCTTTTGATTACTCTTTTCGAGTGGCGAGGTATAAATTTTCTACTTTTATAAAGTAAATATCGTAAGTTTTATTCTTTTGGAAAATAGTTAAATATATTTTTCACTTCTTCCAGTTGGCAAAATCATGTTTTCTTTATAAAAGAGTATAGTTCGCCATTTATTCTTCACAAAGAATAATAATGATATTTTACTATTTTATAGAAAAGTATACTTCCAATTTTCTACATTATTGTGTCAATTTTTACTCTAGGTTTAGAGTGTATGAACCCTGAATCCAGACGTTTAAGATTCATGGTTGATTTAATCTAGATTTCAGAATCATCGGAAATTATTCGAATTCTTCGAAATCATTAAAAATATGGCAATTATAAAATATTATAATTAATTCTACTATATTTTTACACATAACATACTTTATATTATTATATATTTGCAATTTTAAAATCTTTTTTACACAAGCTGATAATGAAGTAACTCGTTTGCATCACTGTACAATTTCTATTCTAAATCTTCCGTACCTGCTGTCGTTATAAAACTTTCAGGATTGCTCAACACTCTCAAAGGTGGCGCTACTTGGATCTTTTTGAATTAAAATGTAATATATTGAACATTATCAAATTTTCGTCATCATTATCAGTTTCATATTAAGTACATTATTGATTAATTTTTACTAAAATAACTGCTGTTAATTCATTGGCATATAACTTCCTTCAACTTAATTTTTTGTGCCATTATGTTGTGATCCAATAATCGATTGATTTGAGCAGAGACTACTTATATTTTATTGGTCGTAACATTGTCTAATTTATCGATCTAACAGGCTATAATATGTAACCACGTGAATTCAAACGAATTTTACTTTATGTTTTTTTTTGTATAATAGAATTTAATTATGTTAAAATAATGCATACCTTCGCGATGCAAATATTTCATTAAGTTATTTCTATATATAATTCGTGTTATATAGTATCTATTGCTTCCTCACAGAGGAAGCTTTGTTATAAGGGTGAACAAAATGGTTAAAAACACGTTTTAAGACTTTTGGGCCAAAAGTTCGTCGTTTAAGAGCAAACAAATTTTCTGTGTGTGTGTGTGTGTGTGTGTGTGTGTGTGTGTGTGTGTGTGTGTGTGTGTGTGTGTGTGTGTGTGTGTTGGCGATAAATTTTTATCCATTCGATCGATTTTTACCGAGAAAACCTTTTTTCTTCTTTTCGGATGAGAATTAATAAAAAGAACATAACCTATTTTTCGATTTTATCGATGTTCTTTTTTTATAATCAAAAAAGGATTTCTAATTTTTAATTTTTTCAATTTTTTAATCTGTTACATATTACGGATATTATTACTTCATATCATACATTTTTATTGAAAGTCTTTAAATTACCTCAATTTTCTTTTTTTTTAAATTTAAATTATTGTTAGTCTGTTATTTATTATATTGATAAAAATATGTTTTATACTTTAATTTATATCTAAAAAATATTTTTTTCTTCCCTCCGGCCAGAAAGCGACAACTTTCTGGCCGCTGCACGAAATGAAGTTGCCACTTTCCGGCGCCGTACTATGGGTCAAACCGCATTTTTTTTAACGGAAATCTAATATCTCCACTAAAAATAGAGATATCAAGATGCAATTTTTTTTTATTTTCAAGCTAAGCTAATGCAGATTAAGGGAAAATTATTCAGAATATCATCATCTCCTTTTTTAGGGGTTGAAATAAGGGGTAAAAGGGTGCATATTTAAAAAATATATATTATTTCTCTTTTGTTTGTGGTATATCTAAAAAAAAAAATAGAGGTATTAATACAGGAACTTTTACAAGTAGTGACATAATCAATGTAGATTGAGGAAAAAATTATGAGAGCACCATCATCCCTTACGTTAGTAGTGGAAATGGAGGGTAAAATGGGTGAAAATGGCAAAAAATTGCCGAAAAATGTTGTAAAGGGTTTTTGTAATGAAAAACTTTCGGACAAGCCTTGCATCATCATCCACCACTTTGCGTATAGTTTGTCGTTTCCATCTTCCACTCTAGGGGTAAAAAGGAGGGGTGAGAGGGTGAAAGCGTGAAGAATCGCCGCATACTACTGCAAAGGGTTTTTATGGACGCTGAAGATGATTTGGACAACTCTTTCATCATCATCCCCCACGTTCTGTACTTCTCCCTCTCTCTCTCACTCTCTCTTCCTCCCCCCCCCCCTTTCTCCCCCTCTTCCTCTCTTTATCTTTCTCCCTCTCGCACTCGTGTATAGTAATATATATTATAT